>BMAC01000138.1:1619598-1667450 GCA_014905375.1 Phtheirospermum japonicum
AAAAAAAAACAGAATTGTCGACGGCTATATCCGTCGGCAAATCACTTACCGGCAACTTACCGATGAAACAACGCCGTCGGTGAATCCTTTGTTGGTAAATTTCAATTGCCGACGGATTATCAGGCCGACGAATACCGCTATCGGTAAGCTACTATCGGGATTTTTAAAAAAATTTTGGATTTACCGATGGAGTTTATGCCCATCGATAATTAATTAAATAAATAAATATATAAATAATTTTACCGACGGCTTCCATGTCCGACGGTAAACAACATGTATATAAAAAAATTGTATATTGTACATGCATGGGAGGCCGACGGACTATTTGCGTTTGGTAGATATTATTGTGAGCAGTGAGCTTGCGCACGTCGTTTACTAAATTCTCAAGCCCGACTTTGTACACTTCAGCTAAGTTATCAGACTCCACTTTCTTCATCCTCAACTCATTGATAATTTTATGCCTCAGTCAATTTCTCGATCGTCTTAACAGCATCCGATTTCTCGTGATTCAAATCCTCGATCTCTAAGCTCATTGTTAGAATCATCGTACCCTATTTTGGGTGCTGGATCAATTACCCGAGTATCGAATGGATAGTTAATCTCATTATTAATTAGAGATTCATGAACATAAAAAATTATATTTAATAACAAATCTAGCATTTGGCACACGATTGAAAAGCTGATCATAACAATTTTATAAATTTCTCCATGGGTTTTTTGGTGTTCAAAAGCTGGGGTGATGTGAAATATTGGGTGTATTGGTCTTTTGTTGGACTTGTTATGATTAGTAGTGGTTGTTGTTCCTCGATCTCTATGTTTCTTTATGTAATCGTTTCTTCATCGAATAATGTCATATACGTTAAGAGTGAAAGAGAATTGAAAATATAATTTTAAAAATAGAAAAACTCAAGTTGTACAAAGCCTTAAAATGAAAATAAATATTAAAATTTTTAGAACTTTTATTGGAAATATTGCAATTGTTCTAACTTCTATCGAAATTTTGAAGAATCATAAATGAGAAAATCACGTAATAGTAGGATTTGATTTGATTTTATTTTATCGTTACTATTAGAGATAATACTAGAAATCACATTATTCGATGAAGAAATAATTACATAAAGAAACCTAGAGACCTAGAGACAACAACCACTACTAATCATAACAAGTCCAACAAAAGACCAATATACCCATGTTTCCACATCACCATAGCTTTTGAATACCAAAAAATCCAGGGAGAGATTCATGAAATTGTTATGATCAGGCTTTTCAATCGTGCCAAATGCTATATTTGTTATTAAACTTAATTTTTCATTTTCATGATTCTCTAATTAATAATGAGATTAACTATCCGTTCGATGTTGGGTAAATGATCAAACCCCAAAAATAAGGCACGATAATTGTAACAATGAGTTTAGAGATCAAGGATTTGAATCACGAGGAATCAATGCTGTTAAGACGATCGAGGAATTGAGTGAGGCAAATAAAATTGTCGATGAGTTGAGCCTGAAGAAATTGGAGTCTTTTAAGTTAGCTCAAGTGTACAAAGTCGGGCTTCAGAATTTAGTAAACAACGTGCGCAAGTTCACTGCTCACAACAATATCACCAAATGCAAATAGTCCGTTGGCCTTTCCATGCATGTACAATATACAATTATATAGATAGTTTAGGTTATCGTATTAAATTATCGTATTTATATATATATATATATATTCGATAATTTAATACAATAACCTAAACTATCAAAAAAATCGAAACCTACGTTTCTAATTAAATACGATTGTGCCTTTTTTTCCCCAACAAATCAACTTATTATCCTCTTTTGCTTTTTAATCTCTTTTTATTTTTTAGTGCAAAATATGTTTTATCGAGATTTTTCTATAAAAATTTTAAAAACACCATCATTTTTAAAAATAATTTTGAAAACCGTTATTGGAGTGACGAAACCTCCTGGCCGGCGCCGTACACCACGTCATCACCAATGTGTACCCAACCAGTCACAACATCAATCAATCATAACGTACACACGGCCAATCACCACGGTCTTCTCATGCATGTATAATATACATTTTTTTAAAAACCCGGCTGATCACCACGACCTTCCCATGTATGTACAATATAAAATAAAATATTCGGCATGCATCACAATATATATATATATATATATATATATATATATATATATATATATATATATATATATATATATATATAAATAATAATATATATATATATATATATATATATATATATATATATTCGATAATGTAATACGATAACCTAAACTATGCCTAAATTCAATAAAATCGAAACCTACATTTCTAGTTAGATAAGATTGTACCATAATTTCATAAATATTAACTAATTTACCCTTAAACTATGACTAAATTCAAAATTAGACCTTAATTATCCAACTAGATATGTTTATATCATTCATAATTGCATAAATCAAGCCTAAATTCCTAAATTGAATCCCCAATTAAATTTCTCAAAACCTAATTCCTAAATTCAAACCCCACACCCTAAATTAAAGTCTAACTCAACCACTCTATCCTAACTTTAAACCATAAGTCATAAATTGAATCAAACCCTAATTACTAAATTAAATTACAAATCAAATCAAATCAATACCCTAAATTAAAAAAGATTGAATTAAAAGGCTAACATACCTTCATATATTACAGTGGCGGTGGCAGCAACTCCTCTCTTCCCCCTTTTCTCTCTTCTCTCTCGTGCATTTTTTTTTTGTTTGCTGTTGTGAATGACAGAAACTACAGCGGGGGCTGCAATTTTATTAAGTTTACAGACAGACATATTTTCGCCGGTAATTTTTTTTTGGCATTCCCGACAGAACAAATTCGTCGGTGAACAAAATTCGGCGCCGACGGCTATATTTTCGTCGGCAAATAAAATCTGAATTTTCTTTTAAAAATTAAACTTGCCGACGAACTTATGCCGTCAGCATATTGGGCGGGTTATACTCCCGCCAACTTCCTGAGAACTTGTCGACGGAGCCATCTACCGAGGAGCCGTATCCGTCGGTAGTCCATCAGCAATTAGTGCCGTCAAAAAATCAGTCGGTAATGTCGGCCATTTACCGACGGGTAGCTGCCCGTCTGTAATATCCATTGGTCTTTTCAATTCTTTTGTAGTTTATATTGAAATAAATTAGAACTCGTACCTTGGCCGCCGACCTCGGCGCCGGCGGTAGATGAAGATGAGAAGTTTAATTGTGTTTGAGAGTTATCAACGTCGTATTTGTCAGGATGCTTCTTCTCCATGCTGTATTTGAGTGTCCTGTAGCCTCTATTATTTTTAGAACCAAAGGCGTAATGACTCTTGCAATAATTGAATTGTGCTCGAGGTACACATTCAACCTTCGTTCTTGTGAAATGTAATCGAGAAATGAGGGATTGGTATTACTTCGATTTTGATTGAGGCGGTGACATATCACAATTATCACCTATTTCTTCCTCATCTTCATCTGGATTGACGTCGATCGACGGTTCAAATTCGTCGGAGGTTGGGTAAATCCTTATCGAAATTGATTTGATTATGCTCGCCGAAATTGATTTGATTATATAAGTTTTCAACTTATTCCGGCGTCATTTCAACAATGACCGAAGGTTCTCATCAAGATCCTCGATCTCCAACTCGGCCTCGATGAGATTCTCAAACAACATTACTATTACTATTACGAGCAAAGCTTGCCATAATAATATTATAAAAGAAATATAAGTAAAACGAGAATAAGAATAAGAAGATTATTGATAGTATTTTTGCACAAATTAATAATTTCAAACTTGAAAATATAAGAGAAAAAGAAGAATATTAGAGATGAATTGGTGTGAGAATTAGTATAGGGGAGGGAGGTATTTATAGGTGTAGAAATGTATAAAAAAGATTCGAAAAAATAGACATTGGGAACCGCAGTTTCTATTAAAACCGACCGATGTCGGTTCACCGACGGTTAAATCTCCAATGACTATTTTTTTAACCGTTGATCTCCAACGACTATTTCATCCGAGCTGTTGATTTCAAACGGTCAGAACAGGCGGTTTTAATCGCCTTTTTTTTCCCGGTTGACTGACGGTTTCGATTGGCCAAAATCCGAGACCGAAATCGAACCGCCAAAATTCGATTTACAGTTTCGATTTTAAACGAAACTACCGATCAAGGATTAACCAGAACCGTTGACCGAAAATGAAACCGACAATTAACCGAATAATCAAAACCGATAATAATACGTCAATGTATGATCTTCACACGCCACTCTCTCTCTATATATATTTGAAGCAATTAAAAGAAAAATTCTAAGACACGTAGTAAAAGGGTGTTGATGATGGAAAAAAGAAGATGGCCCACAACCTGGCCATTCCAAGCTGTACTTGTTCTATGTTTGGAAACCCGGGAGCACCCGTCCGTATACCCATATTCATTTCATTTTTTATTTTTTTACTTCCTCAAATATCATTCGCATTTCTTCCTTCTCTCTCCGTGTTAATTGAAAAAAAAAACCCAAAAGAAAAGGAAAAAAAAAGAGAGAGAAATTATGACAACCCTGTTCCAGATCATCTCTCTCCATCATCACCACCCTCTCCCGAACCAAAAATTCAAACCCAAAACCCTCGCTTTTCCTATTCCTTAATCTTCTCAAAATTAGCCCCTTGTTATCACTTGTCAATTTACTTTTTCTTTTGTATTTTCTTCCTTGATCATTGGAGTTTAGAGGGGAAAACAGAATTTCAAACTCCGTTGATGGGTTTTCACCTTTTCGACTTTTTTTCCCGTTACCCCATAATCCCATCATAGTCCATACGTACCCTCTCTGCACTGTTGTACAGCTGATCGAACCCCACCCTCTCTTTTTCTTCTGTGTTTGACCCACTACTGTTCCTTTTATTTTTCTTCACTTTCCGTCTCAAAATTAGGGTTTCTCCTTTTATTATTATTTTCTTAGTTATTCTGTAATTCCTTCGCTTTCATGTTTTAGGAGATTTGGTTTTTGCTTGTAGTCAGTTTCTGTTCTCGTGATCTTTGTGTTCAGTGATCTCTTCATCGTATGCCCATCCTTAAAACACACTAGCCCTTTTTACTTGATTGGATTAGTAATTTAAATAGATATTATTGCTTTTCAATTTCAGCCGTAGTTAGGGTTTTTCCCTAAGAGTTTCTTGTTAAAATGATTCTTTCTCTGCATTGGATCGACTTTAGTATCACTTGAATCGCCTATCCCCTTTCGTGAATAGTCCATTTAACTTTTTTTTTTCCTTTCCATTCTGAGCTTTCTTCTCCTCCCCAAAAACAAAAAACTGATTCTATTCAATTTAATTTGTTGTTGTGAGCGATTATGGCTTACCAGCAGCAGCAGCAACAGCACCCCATGCCGGGCCCAAGCTCGGGTCCGAGTCCGGGTGGATTCCAGTTCATGAATTCTCCATTTGGGGACACAACTTTTACTAAGGTTTTCGTCGGAGGGTTGGCTTGGGAGACTCAAAGCGAGACCATGAGACGCTATTTCGAGCAATTCGGGGACATACTCGAGGCCGTGGTCATCACTGATAAAAATACTGGCCGATCCAAAGGATACGGTTTTGTAAGCTCTTATTAACTAACTTGGTTGCGAATTTTAATCTTATTTTATTTGTGTATAATATTTATTCTTCCTTTATTCCGATATTGTGATGTGTCTTGCTGGTCATTGTACACTCTGATTTGGATTATAGTAGACTTCGGACTGTTCGGTTAATTAATATATCTATTTTCAGTTTCGATTTTGACTGCCACCTTCTCTAATTGTGAATGTCCAAATAGGAATTTGTTAATTTATTGTGTTTGGGTTATACATGTGGATAGTTGAATGACTTGGGCCCCTAAATGGTGTTTGTATGGACCGCTTAGGTTACTTTCCGGGATCCCGAATCAGCCAGAAGAGCGTGTGCCGATCCGGCTCCAATTATTGACGGGAGGCAAGCAAATTGTAATTTGGCATCACTGGGAAGGCCTAGGCCAGCGGTTTCTTTTGGTAATATATTTCATTCGTATTGTCAAATATTCTGTAGGATTACTACTTTCCACTTTGTTTTTCTTTTTTCCATTTTGATTGTTATATTCGTCTTGAATGTTTTACCGCATCTTTATTAAGATTTTGGAATTGGGTTTATATCATTGCATTGGCAATTTGACCAGAAAAATCGTCTAGTTTAGGAATAATATCAGTTCCCTATCAAAGGTATTTTATCCTGGGCATCTACATTTCTGCTTCCAATCCTGCGTATGAACTTCTTGAAGCATATTTTGGACAAGAAAAATTAATTAGCCATCTGCTATCAAATGACAAGCCTATCCCTTAAAATTTTGTATATGCTTGATGGTTTTGGTTTCTGCGAATTCTTGAGAAAATTTGTGTTAGTGTCAGGTTTCTCACGTTTATGCATATGTTCACTCCACAAGCTAATCATACAGAAAGTATTCAGTTGGATTCTGTTAACAAGTGTAGAAGACAATCAACCCATAATTTTTTTTCTATATTTTATCCCAATCCTAACATTATTTTGTGTTTATATCTGTGTTTATTGCTTATAGGGCGCCTTAGATCACCGGCACCTTACCTTGGAGGAGGCGTACCAGCTGCTAGGGGTGCTTATCCTGGAAGTTATGGCTACCAGCAACCTGTTACTTATGGATATCAGCAAGGCTTGATGTATTCTCCATATGGGTGAGCTACATTCTATGATATTCTATTTGTATGGTGTTCTTTGACGAATTACTGTTTGACCTTTGCTTTTGTTGCCTGATGACTGATAATTAGATATTTTGATATTAGTGTTGGATATGATTTATTGTTTTGTGGTTGTTTTTTAGATTAAATAAGTCTTTAACATGATTACTAGTTGTTGTCGCCTTGCATGGCCAGGCCATCTTCTTTTATCGCCTAGGCCGTTGGGCGCTGACTCATGACTTTTTGCTTCGGCTTGCCTTTCGCATTAATAACTGTATATTTAACATAGCTTGATCTTTTCCCTAATTACAATTGAGGACAATATTATATGGAAATGTTCCAGTGAACTACTACTCAATGATGCTTAGATATCCTCTTATTTTTTATGGTCATAACTGCGTTGAGAAACTTGTGTTATGCATCCTTAAAGGAAATATGGTTTCTGAAAACATATCGAGTAACTTGTATTTTCCTCTCTCGGAATTAGCACGTGGTGTTAACTTGGAAGTACTCTGCAGAAATAACCTTATATTGTGGAGTGGTTATACGTTTGTGGGGTTATGATACATGTGAGGATAGTGAAAAAAGCTCAAAATGTAATTTCAATCCGATTTGTTACATGGGTCGTCATTCTTTTGGATATTGTATTTGGTTTGTTGGAAGAGAATGTTAGTTCTTCATTTCCTTTTCTTGGATGCCTTGAATTAATTCACTGCATATTTGTGGATAGCTTTCTAGATTCTGTCATATATTAAGTAAGAATGTATTTATCGTTTGCAAGACATTACACTGTTATCATCTTGTTGTTATTTGAGGGTTTTAATTAATGTCATATCTAATCTAAGTTGATAGGTTTCCTCACAATTGACTATTTGTTGATCTCTCTAAGAAACAGGTATGCTGCATACAGTCCAGAATATGCTTATACACAGGTCAACATTGAAAATCTTGCTGCTGAATAATTTCCATACCAATATTTCGTTCTCGTCATTTTGACACTTTACCATCTCGTTTTTGTCATGCAGGGTGTTTACAGCCCATATGGAAATCAGCAATTCCTTCAAATCTATGGTGTGCCTGGTGGATCAGTTGGGACTGCCATGTATCCTTATAGCCAGATGAGCCAGGCTGTCCCAGGTAGTCATAGCTATACCGCAATGCCAGGTTTTGCAATGCCTAGTCATCAGATTGTGCAGTTTGGTGGGCCCGGTGCCAATGTAATGACAACGTCTTCTGTTCCAACTATTCCAGCGCCATATCATCCTGCAGGTAAATTATAACTTTGTATCCGCTAGGAGCAGTTTTTTGAGTCTGTATATGCACTGTAAGTAATCTGTTCCTTTCTCGTTCTTTCTCGTATGCTGTGTTTTCCTATTTTGGAGCTTTGACATTGTTGACTTTTTTGAGTATGCTTTTCTTAAAAAAAAATTTGACACTATTCACTCATTTTCATTTTTTTCCTCTCATCAATCACTTCAACTCATTTTCTATATATATTTATATAAATCACCAATCATTAATACACAATTTTCTATAAATTGTACTATTCACCCACTACATTTCCATCTCATACCATTCACACTTTCAAAATTCATCATTCTCCTTTCAAAGAAAATCTCATAACTATTTTCACAAAATAATAAAACTTCCGTATTGAAATGGTATCCAGTTGCGCCGTTGTAATTTATACATGCTTCCTAAAGAATAAAACAAGTTAGAATTAGTAAAGTTTCATAAAATAGAAGAAAGCGTATGTAGTGCTGTCATTCTTGTGTTTAATGGTATGATAAGCATATTTCACTCTGTGATAATTTTATTCTCTGAAATTAAAAGCATTGTATTTAATTTTTAATGTACTGGTTGTATCAGGTGTTGCAACACCGATTCCGCAACAGCCACAATTCATACTACCTGCACATTCTCCTCAATTCATGCCGGGTAGCGGTTCTGACCAAAATGCCGGGTGATGGTTTGATCTAGGTATGTTTTTTTAGTTGTTTCCTTGATTTATATTTTCTTGAATTAGCTTTACTGCTATATTTAGTATAATATACTGTTATTTTTCTTATATACTTTTTTTCAGGTTCCCTTAGATTGCAGCAGGACTAAGAACAGCAGTACTGCCACTTGATTGGCGGGCTTCAAATCTAGCCTTGCAAATTATTCGTTTTGCATTCTAGAGGTATATTTATTACTACCTTTTCTTCAGTACTACACGTTTCTTGTTTAAAAAGGCACATTTAGTAGGTGGTAAAAAAAACTGTACATGACACTTAAAGGGCATGTTTGCCAAATATTGGATACTCGTTTGTTCCAAGAATCAAAAATCAAGTACTCAACCAACAATTTCTTACACCTAATCTCTATCTTATACTGTCCTATTAACACACATAATTAAACACTACTGAATACATTATTATAATACAACGTCATTCACTTTTCAAACATGATTTGACATAAAATACAACCTTTTAAGACATGATTTGACATCTATAGTAAAAAATGAAGTAAATTATTCTGAATCCTATAATAAACAAGAATTTTTTCTATTCATAGAATTCTGAATATCCCATGATTCTGAATACCAAGATTCAGAATCCCAACGAATGCTAGTCCAACAAACTCTGAGAAATTGTTTCAGTAATAGAGAGATTTGTAAAAACAACTTGTTAAAGTGTTTTAAAAAAATAAAATGTTTAAGCTTATAAGTTATTTTACATGTTAAAAATATAAGAACTTGTTTTAGGATCTTATTGAAGGCATTATCCACAATTTATATTGGACCTTGTTTACAAATAATTACACTAATAATAACCGGATAATTTACTCTTAAGAAATCTTGAGATTACTTTAATCGATAAGTCGAGTAAGAGAGCATTTCCTTCACATTCACATAATTAGTTATAACTTATTTAAGATTTCTTATTGTTATATATTAAGAATTGTTGTTGTTTGGGACACTAATAACATTTGGGATGACTTATTTTTATAATTATTTAAAATTTTAAAAAACTTTTCTTGAATGAATAGATCAACAAAACCAGATTATAGTGATTGATATATATATATATATATATATATATATATATATATATATATTATAATTATGACTTATATTGCTATATCAGTGTTGGTATTGAAAACTAAAAAGTATAGTTTAATTAAACTATAATTCAATTAACATATTCGGGTACCCGTTTACCTGGCGGGTAAATACCCGCACCCTACTCGATGACAAAAATTGGGTAATAGGGTAGGGGGTACGGTAATTGAGTGTACGGCCGTATCTGTACCCTACTCTAGTCCATCCTTTTTTTTCCATGGTCATTTAGTCCAAATTAAAGATAAAAGTCAACAGTAACCTGGCATAATTAGGTGAGGATTAAGGGTATCTTAGTCAGAAGTTTAGGGTTTTAAGTATAATCAGGTGAGGAAAATTATATTTTCCTAGGAATTTCTTTTGTTGGAGCTTAAGTTATCCAGGAGTGAAACTTTTTGACAGTTTCCCCCAAAAAATACTTTCTATTTTACCAATATTTCTTAGGTAAATACAAATCTCAATGGGGTGTTGTACGCTTTAAAGGGGTATTTGTACTTTTAAATGATAATAATTGGATTTTTTTTAATTAGGCTGATTATCAGGAATAGATTTTGATAATTATCCCCAAGTATACATTTGAATGTCCGAAGGAAACCTGAGAATTTTGAGAACAAATTTGGTTTTTGCATGCAGTTCCTTGCACTAGTTTTGTCTCTGAAAATTTTTCGCCATATGCAGGTCTTACAATTGTTACGCTCACCAGAGAAGTCAAAGTCAAAGTCAGAGTCGCTCCTGATGGTGGAGAGAGGAAACGGAATGTGCGGGTTGCACATCTCCATTTTTTAACTTTCCTGTTATCTAAACTCTTGGTTGTATTTTCTGCTAGCCTTCTGGATGACTGGCAGAGAGTCGATGGACCGATGGTGGCTGGAATGGGTTTCTGGCCCCCGATCTGGGAAATAATATGAACCATGTAAAAAAGAAAAAGAAAAAGAATTTATTATGGTGGAATCAACATATGATTCTCTTATAGTTCTCTCCCAGCATTTTGGGTGTGTAGATATGGAGTATCTGGTGTCGGTCGGTCTTTGTGTTGCATCCTGCATTGTATTTATAAAAGGGTCGGGTCAGCATCTTGTGCATAACAACAGCAGATCTTTTATTCTTTTTTTAGGTTTTATTGGATATTCGTGTCGCATGTAATTTGGATTAAAAATTTAGAGCCTGACTTCAAAATATGAAAGAAGCTCAAGGTCTCAAAATAGGAAGATGGTTCTTTCTGTTTTTATTTTGCTTTCTCCTTTTTTTTTTTCCTAATTCATGCCTTTGCTTTTGTGTTGGTGCTGGTAAAAAAATGATTAATAGAAAAAGGAGGGTTACCGTTGAATAGGCTGTGTAAGCTTTTGAATTTGTGTTTTTGGTCTTTGGTTTGTTTGTTTTTGGTCTCTATTCTTTTCGGGATTAAAGTGATGGTATTTATTTCTGTTTGAAAATGAGAAATTGATTGTGATATTATTATGCGGACAGGGAAATAATTTGTAGGAAAAGTCTAAGTTTGTTTTGGAGTTTGTCTCGTGCCACGTGGATTTTTTTCATTTGATGGAGCTCAAATTCACTCCAAACCAGAATTTTCCTGTTAAATTGGATCCCATATAAAATATAAAAATCACGCAGCAAACCTCTCTTATTCTCTCTTCCCAACCCTAAAAAACCTCACCTGCCCCTCCCCACCTTCTCTTGAGTTGTCCATTCAACACTATGTTGCTGACGATTAAATGGTATGCTTTCGCCTATCAAGGCTTTGCTGCCGATTTAATGTCCCAAGTCGTCGTCGATCCATTTACATCATGCCTCCACGCCTATTTAGGATCGTGCATCGCCCATCAACCAGAGCTGCTAATGTTTCTTTCAATTATCAGCGTAATTGATGATTTCTTCGTTGATTTGCCGCAGCTAATGCTTTATATTTTCGTCAATATGTAGAGATATTTACTTTTTAAACTTTGTAATTTTATTTGCCCTAATTTATGATGCAAATAGTCCTAATCTTTGTGTGAATTAAGTATTTCTATGGTGGTAATATGATGTTAATTTGTTGAAGCACCTGTGAACTACGGTTCCCAATCAAAAGATACGATCTTCGGTGACCTCTGTGTGAATTAGATGTACAATGAGATTGCATGTTATTTGTTGTGTGGAGTCATTTTGTACCGTATTTTTTTTTGGTAGAAATGTCATTTCTTATGTAAATTCTGTCCTTTTTACTTACAAAACTGTTATTTATTGTACTTTATTGGTAAGAAATATCATTTTCTCTATAACCTCTCGTCACTTTTCCTTACAAAAATTGTTACTTATTTATAGGTAACAGTATTGCATTCTAAAATTTGTCATGTGCTATTTCTTCAATGTACTATAATTTATCAGTAGAAAAGTGTCACTATCTCTGCAAACCCTGTACTTTTCGTTATAAAACTGTAACTTATTATAAGTAATCACTATTGCATTCTAAGACTTGTCGTATGTGTTATTGATTGATTAAAACGTGGTGTTGATGAGTTGTTGCTGGTTGCAATTTGAGATATATATGATGGGTGTTGGATTAAATCAATTAATTGCATTACTTTGCTTTGTAGATTATGATGTTAATTGCGTCCTAGACTGTTGAACTCTTCATTCTTGCGTTGCTTGACCTTAGTCTTAAGCTATTAGACTTTGTCCGTAATGATCAATCTGTGACTTTGTTTAATAGTTTGTATATTTAATAAATGTTTCCTGATACAAACTTGCTTTGCTTTAGAGGATATCATCAAGTCATTGGCGGAGATGGTTATGAAGTGATGACCACGAATGATCCTAATCGATTTGTTTGCAACTATTTATACTATCACTTGTTGTATTTGTGGTACAAAATGGAAACAAATCACTATTTGTACATGGTCCTCTCTTATTGACTATAGACGAAAACACTCAAATGCATTTTTTCGCTTCTTTGTTGGAAATACTGGCTTTTATATATTTATGTTGGATTTGGATTTATGTATGCAATATGGACATTCAGTCAAATGTGGTGCTTTAATAAACATATGGAGTGGATATGATTAATTCAAATGTAGTGCTTTAATGAACATTTGTAGTGCCAATGTGCCACTTTTGATATGTTAAGTTTTATTGTTGTGTAATGTTTTGAATGTCAATATAAATGTCCAAATTGGTAGAAAAAACTCTAAAATTGATACATATGAGTGCAAAAGTGACAGAAATATAGTAAAAAGTGATTATAATCTTTTTTTATTAATACTATTGATACTAATAAGTAAGACTCTTACTTTCACTTTTATATTTTTTACGTGATGGTTTCATATTTTCAAAACTCGCAATGCTCGTTTATTTTTTATGTAAGAATGTTAAATCTCAATGTTTTAATGCTTTTTTAGCTATCTTTCGATGCACATTCATTTGGTGCAAGTTTTTCATTTTATTATTATTTAAAAACGTGATACTTTTGAGCCAAAAGTATACAAATAATGAAAAAAGTGACATTACAATCATTTAATAAGTGATGCTTTTTGGTCAAGAAGTGGCACTTTGAGATACAAAAGTAGTAGTGTTTGAGCGGAAAGAGATGATGTTTCTTCCTAAAGAGTTCACAAAAAATGACACTATAAGCTTATTTTGTCTCCATTTTAAAAATGGCACTTTTTAAGCCAAAGTGACACCATTTTAGGCAATAATGAAACTAATCTAGTGGGGATATTAATGAAATTATTCTGCATTACTATAACTAGATAATCCTTAAGCAGTTGCGATCACAATTACAAAATTCATATAACACTGAAGCATGTTATATATATGTCAAGACTCATATACAAAGAGTCCACAAAAGATGCATCATCTTACAAACAATTTCAAAAAGAGTTCACAAAAATGGTTAGTATCTTATAATTCAACATATTGCTTAGGTTGTCTAGTGCTAGCTAATTTCAATACTTCAACTAATAATCCCTTGATTACATCATCAACATCATTTTGATCCCCCTGACTTTTTTACTCTCCGGTGGTAGAAGATTGAAGTTGGGCATCTCTTCAAAGAGCTTCTTCATATAGTTAAATTTGTCTACCGCCTCGTCAGTGAACCGTATAACATTTTCATCAGTATAAAACTTCTCACTCTAAGATAAAATCAGGCCTCTGAAGATATAAGCTAAGGTTTCTTTGGCATTTTTCCCTTTATTTCCACTAATCTTTCCATGTAGTATACAAAATACTATGGCAATGTCCCTTTTTAGTAAGAGGAAAGTCTCATGCACATGTTGAAAATTGAAATAAATATGATGATTATAGTTAAAAATACAAAAAGTTACAGTTTTAGATCCAAACATGATATTAATAAGAGCAAAATGTGACAGTTTCAAAACCAAAATGAATTACTTCTGAAATACAAAAAACATACACTTTTCCCCTTATTATAGGGGTAATTATGTTTCACTTGGCCTACAAGGTGATCATTTCAGAGGGAGAAAAGTGGTGATTATATCTTGAAACACAAAAATGAAATTTTCTTTGAAACAAAAGTGGTGGTAATAATGGGAAATGTGATAAGCTCAAAGAGAAAGAAGGCAAACTAAAGAAAGAAAGAAAGAGAATTCACATCTCTTGCCTCTTTGTGAATCACTTCATTGGTTGGCGGATCCTTTGGTAATCTGAAACTTATAGGTCACTCTTTTTTCTCCTTCCACTTCAACCTATGCAAATCCATGATTTGCAGAGCCAATACACACCATTCACTTTTGTTACAACACCTCTACTGAACTTGGTTACCATATTATAAAGCCTGGTCTAAAATGAAGGAACACGAGCTTTGGAATCAATGTCACGTCCACCAACGATTGGTGGACGATTTCAAAACATAATACCGCACCTTAGAATTTGCAATTGGAACAAGAAAAATTGAGTAAAAATGGAACGACAAATTCATTAAGCTTAAAACTGTATAAATATTTAAAACTGTTTAATTAAATAAGTGAAATAATAAAACTTTCCAAAAATGTAATCAACTCATTTTCCCACTCAGATACCACCTACCATTTCCAGATTTTAGGAGGGGCAATTTATGATAGATATTAGTTATAATTTCTAACCAAAATATCAAAATAGAAAACGTAAGAAAAGAGAAAAATGCAAATATAATACTTGCTAAGGTGTTGGTAAGACGATTGTATTTGTCATTCTGGTTTGACAACTGTTCTTGCATACATTTAGCAACTCCAGAAACCTACTCCTGCAATTTCAATTATGTAGCCTCTCTTTTCAATGCATCTGTCTACAGTATTTGATCAATCTTCTTTTGTGACTCTTGTACAATCGGGAATACTAGCCCAACAAACTCCAAATATTCCTATGAGACAACTAGCCTCAACAACCAGCTCATAAAGGACAAAAATAACATTAAATAAATTTGGGAACAAAACAATTTATTAAATCTCAATTTATGCTGATGACATGTGAAGGTGAAGCACCCCAACAGCAGCCCACGAGTGCGACCCGTCCATTTTCCCGAAACTCCCAACTCATTTCTCCAATTTCAAAATTCATCTTAGGATTTCTTCCAATTTCTTTTAACTCTTCCTCGTTTTTGTCCTTGTTCACAACATAATTATGCATTTGAATATTATGTTATTATTTTTTAAATAAAGAATTTGATATAATTATCTAAACTAGTTTAGGTTGAGGATGTATATCATGGATTCGGGTGCACAATGCATAATGTACCTAATTCCCACTTTAATGTTCTATGTGGTAATGTATGTTCTTTGTGACGAAGATGTTATGTGTGATGAATATGATTGTATTGAAATTTATTTTATCATAAGTCATATTTATCACGCAAAAAACATTCATATCACCACACATAACATACATATACAGAAACACAATTTTCACTTGTTTCAATAAAAATTCAATACAAAAGATACATATTCATCACATATGATATTCATATTCATCACACATAACACATATATTCATCATACAGAACATCCATATTTATCATACATAAAAAAATAATTTTGAATACAATCATATCCATCATACATACAATCCATATTAATTACACAAAACATTAAAGTGGATAGCGGGTGCACCATGCATTGTGCACTCGATTCTCACTTTAATATTCCATGCGATTAATTTGTATGTTCTGTGTGAAAAATATGTATGTTCTGTATGATGAATATTATTGTATTTATATTGACTTATATTGGGAGAACTGAAAATTATGTTTTATGTATGATAAAATATTGATGTTATATATGATGAATATGGATGTTATGTGTGATGAATACATATATTATGTGTGATGAGTATGAATGTTTTGTATGATAAATATGGATGTTATGTGCCATAAATATGGATGTTATATGTGATAAATATAATTGTACTATATTGATTTATATTGTGGGAATTGAAAATCGTGTTGTATGTATGATGAATATGAATGTTTTGTGTAATGAATATATATGTTCTGTGATAAATATGGATGTTATGTGTGATGAATATGAATGTTTTATATTGAGTTTTATTAAGATAAGTGAAAATTGTGCATTTATATATGTCTATTATGTGATGAATATATAAATTTTGTGTGATAAATATGATTATACTATATTGAGTTAAGTGAAAATTGTGTTCAATTTACGATGAATATTACTTCAGCAAGTGATGAATATGAATTTGATTTGTGATGTATATAATTTATGTGTACGAAGATTATAAATTTACATGAAGTGGAACGGTTCAGCTTTATATTTATCACACATAATATTCATTTTCATCACGTTAAACATACATATTAATCACATATAACATTAAATGAGAATCGAGTGCAGTGCATGGTATACAACCTCGCTTAAGTATATCTTTTTTTTTCCCGATATTATCCCATTTATAATAAACTATGTAATATTACAGAAATCTTGTGATTAAAAAGACTCAAAGTTCTTTACTTTTCTTGTAATTGTTTTATGGTGTGATTATTTTTTATCCTCAAATATTGGGGTTTTGACAATTTATTAAACAAATTATTATTTCTAACAAACCGTCATACAAACTATACGCGATTACAGTTTGCCCCCTAAATCAGAGTTGTTGTGATTTTGTGCCCGAAACTGGATGATGTGGTATAATTTAACTGTGTCACATCATCCGATTTTGAAAACAAAATCATAAAAATTGTGATGTAGGAGAACAAACTGAAAATCGCGCACATGTCAATTTATCAAAAAATAAAATAAAAATTGTACGATAAACTGCGAAAATAGGCATAGTGTAAAAAAAAATAATATCCCTTTTTATTTTGAAACTCTCATATATTCTTTATCAAATTAGACGAGAGCTATAATACGATAATTTTGTTTTATTTTTATTAAGGATTTATTTAATCTTTTAAAATTTCAATATATGGAGTTTTCCACCCATATATTCGCTCTGTTAAGGTATATACATTGTGCATCAGAAGTTGTACTGCGAAACACCCAGTAGTAGTGCACAGTTTTAAATTTTAATTATTATTTAAAATATTTTTAAAAAAAATGGCTACCGAGACTACGCCTCCACCCAAACCCTCACCGGAACTCTCCTCCCCTAATCCGCAACTCCCACCGTCGGCGTTCCGCCTCCATCCGCCGCTTCCGCCGCTTCCGCCGCCGCCCCCTCCACCTCCACCCCGGCTACCGTCACTCCCCGCCTTCCTGAACCAGACGCTGACGCGATTCACATCCCCAGCTATTCTCGTACGTCCATTTCTCATCTCACACTTACGAAAAACTTGCTGATTTTGTTCTTTTTTCTTAATTATTATGTGTGTTGGTTTAATTAGGTTGGTTCTCTTGGAACGGCATTCACGAATGCGAGGCCAGGTTCGTGCCGGAGTTCTTCGACGGTAGGTCGCCTTCAAAGAACCCTAGGGTTTACAAATATTACAGGAATGCCATCATACGGCGCTTCCGAGAAAACCCTAACAGGAAAATCACTTTCACCGAGGTCCGGAAGACAATTGTCGGTGATGTGGGGTCTATTCGTAGGGTTTTCGATTTCCTGGAGGCTTGGGGTTTGATTAATTACGCCGGATCCACGAAGCCACAGCTGAAGTGGGAGGATAAGGAGACCAAATCAACTGCCGCTGCCGCGGGACAGGGCGGTGACTCCACCTCCGCCGGCGCTGATGCCTCTGCTGCGAAGAAGAGGGTCTGCAATGGCTGCAAGACTCCTTGCACTTTTGCTTGCTTTGCGTCTGATAAGGTGTTTTTCCTTTTATTTATTTATTTATTTTTTTAGCCTAGCTATTATAATCATGTTTTTGAAATCTGAACACCGTTTTTAACTTGTGAGCAGCATGATATGACACTTTGTGCGCGGTGTTATGTGAGGAGTAGTTACAGGGTGGGTTTGAATTCTTCTGATTTTAAGCGGGTTGAGATTGGCGAAGAAGCAAAGACAGATTGGAGTGATAAAGAGACACTGCAACTTCTAGAAGGTGTCATGCGATACGGTGATGACTGGAAAAAAGTGGCGGAGCACGTTAGTGGTAGAAGCGTGAAGGAATGTGTTGCTCGGTTTATAAAGCTTCCATTTGGAGAACAGTTTGATGGGCCGCCAGAATCCGCAGAGGTGGATACCGAGTTAAGTTTACAGAACGTAACAAAAAGGATGTGTCTCTCACCACTTGCCGATGCAAGTAACCCTATTATGGCACAGGTAACAACTTCATCCTTTTCTTTTTTTGTTCTTTTTTCTTTTTTGGAAAAGTTTAATAGCTAGAGAAAAATATATTGAATATAACATCTGGAACAAGGACAGAGGAATGTGGGTGTTTATTGATTTATCTGCGATTTATGAGAATCTTTTATGAGATGAATGTGTTACGAATCCTTTGATTTCCATGCAATTGGATTTTTTTTTCTGTGATTTTTATTGAATTCTTGCAATGTGTCTCATTATTTTATCTCTGATTGGATATTCTGCTTACTGGAATAGGTACTTGGTGTGTGTTGATGGATAATTAACCCTTTGCTACTAAACCTGATATTAAACTAAACACTGAAGCACCTTATTTGTGTCTATTGAATTTTAATTTTTATTCTTTTGTTTGACAAAGAATTTAGTTTATTAATGACTCTGCAGGCTGCTTTTCTCTCCACGTTGTCTGGAGTAGATGTTGCAGAAGTGGCAGCACGTGCAGCAGTAACGGCTTTGTCCGATGTTGGTGATAGGAAACGGCGAGGTATTAACTGCGGCTTCTTTGTTTTGTTGGGTTTATATTTTGTTTATTTTTGGTAGTTAAAGAACCAATTCCTAATAGAAATACATGTGCTGTAGTTTCATTAAGATTTTCAGTTCTCATGTACGTTTTCTCACTCATTGATGTTACAGCTAGTAAAACAACGGAAATTGAAATCCTCTCAAGTGTTTTAACATTTCATCTCTACTGTTCGAGTGCTAAAATAGAAATTAAATGCAGAATAAGATGATTGAATTCTTGGTTTTCTACTAATTGAAGAAATTTGAAATCTAGTTATAGGCAAGGTAGTGGCAGAAAAATGTGGTACAAGAAAAATCTCGTGTAGTAAACAAAGAAATATATTAAGTAGCAAAAAGGTGCATAGCTATGTCGCTATGGAGTGTTCCTCAGTTGTAATAGCTGTTACTGTGTAATTTGCTACTTGGTAATACGTATGTGGATAGATTGCTTTTAGAACTCAGAAGACATTAGAGCAGATGATATTCATAAAACAACTAGGTCCAGATATTTGAACACATGATGCTGAGAGAAATTGCTCATAACCCTATGGCAAGTTGAGGAATTATGGACTGATGGTCCTTGGGTCTAAATGGCTTGATGCAAAATATATTTCGTATTTTCCACGTGTATTGTGTAGTTGGACTGTCAATTATTTACTGTATGAGCCAAGAAAAGGTTTGAATTGTTTGTGAGCTTACACACAGGTTTTGAAAATCATTTCTATAATTTTTACTTGAAATCGAGCTCAGAACAGATGGTCATCTTAAAGGAGAGAAAAAATAATTACAATGAGTTCTACCTTGTGTAAAATATATATTATCAAAATGAAATAGATCGAGAAGAATGACTTGCCACTAGGTGATTCTTGATTCACTCTCGCTTGCTTTGTTTTCAAATTTGCATGGTCTTTAATGGATGTTTCCTAGACAAATTAGCATTTGTTGCTTTTAGTGTAAATGGATAATCGACAACATTAACTAAAATGAGGATTTTGGGTACAATATTGGGCCCTTCTCTCTCATTTCCTTTATTTAATCATTAAAATAAATATATGGCTGTCACCAGCATCCAATGGGGATAAGCCGAGTCTGATGGAAGAAGAAGAAGCTGCTCTTGTCGAAGCAAAATCGCAGCTCGACAAGGAAGAGGAGGAGCTGGAGAAAGCAGTATCAGGAATTGCCACACAGGTATGTCAAAATGTTAATTACAAGTGTATGTATCGAACGCTGCTTCTTACTCATAACTCTAAAGATTGTTACTCTCTTTAATTTTTTGGGCGGTGATTTTCTATTACAGACCCAGGAGATTGAAGACAAGATTGTTGAGTACGAGGAATTTGATCTAGAAATGGAGAGGAAACGCCAGGAATTCCAGCAGCTGCAGAACCGGTTGTTTGTTGACCAATTAACTCTTCTGTTTCATAAAACTGCTAAACCGGATAAAACTGGGGAGGCTATCAAGATCGAGTGACATGTGGCTTTCGTTGTATGATTAACGGATTAGTAATAATGAGATTAGAGCTGAAATGAGAATGTTGAAATATGAGCTTTTGGGAATTGGTTTAATGTATGTAGTGTTTCTAGTTATAGAGCTTAAGTGATGTATGTCCAGTGATGTTAAAACTATTGGAGAGGGCTATTTCTTTTAAAATAAGTAGAAATAATGGGTTGAAGGGGAAAAAAAACACAACAAACTGAACCATCTAAGTTACCTCGAAGGCACATTAACATAATCAAAGATCAAATATAGTTCACAACCCTTATACAAAGATGGGTGCATAAATAATTCAAAATCCTCCACTATTGGAAGTTTATCATCCGTCTTCAAAGTATATAGCATCAACCTACAACAGACAGAAAAAGGAAAATAATAGTGTCATAGAACATGCACAATTGTTGAAGATATCAGAATTATGTCAAGATACGATGACTAATTATGATATCAACCACTTATTATCGCAATAAACATTTTTATTTGCATTGTTTCAAGCAAGTCGAATGAGTTTTGATGTGTATATGATATGGACAGGATTATCGCAACATGCAATTCTGTTATTCTGTTATTCTGAAAGAACAGGATTACCGCAACATGCAATTCTGTTATTCTGATATCCGATCCAACCATTTCAATTCAAACTCGAACACACACCAACATAAACCACCCTGAACGAATCGTTAAAATAATCTGAAAGATGAAACAGCCTGCATGAAAAGACCAACTGTTAGAAGCTGGAAATGTACACTAACAGAGCAGTCGACCTTCTTCATTTTATTTATTGGCTTACTTTCTGAATCTTGGTGCCAAATTTTTCTTCCTCTTCATCAACAAACTGCTGGGCACATCAAATGATCCATAAAGGCATACTATGCTCGACTATAAAATTATTTAGTAAATGGTTTTAACAAAGCTGACCTGTCCAGTGAGAGTATATAATCGGTTGTAAATACCATTATTTGCTATCCCGAGTACTGATAACAAATGCCTTCGACTTTCCCCTGGACTTTTCAGTGTGTACTCTATGTAATACAACCCTAACAATAAAGAGAGAGAGAGTATGCATCTAAATGGCCAAAATTTGAAGGGAAAAAAAACAAATAAAATAATAATAGTATTATTTTTGGAACTTCAACTTCAAATGAAATCAATATTGTGTTAGATTGCAATACAATAATATAATTTGCGCACAAGCCAAAGTTTATCCCCTTCCCGGCCATTAACAAAAACGTACAATCATATTAAAAGAACGTGTTTATTACCATTGGCAGCTTTGCTATCGATGAGTTTTGCAGCAACACCTGGGGGCCTCTGCCAACTTCTGTCTAATCCACCAATCTGCGAAATCCGGGTTAGTATTTATTCTTTTTTTTTTTTCTTTTTTTTTTCCCGGTGATATTCAGATGTTGGAAATTAGAAATGGATGAAACCTACTAGAGTCTCAGCAAATGCATCAACTTTGCCAAAAGACTCCAACCTGGTGAAATCAGCACCGAGGCCCGTGATTGCTATGCTCACTGAAGCAAAGCAAATAGACGCGAGTTCGAAAACCGATCAGACTATATAGTTCAAGCAAATGTAACTCAAAAATCTCGCTTTTCGTACCATTTGAACTGGAAGCCTCTGGTGGATAAAACGCAGTCAGTGATCTAACTCCATCACCTTCTCCAGTTCCCACTTGCCAATCTGCATACCAAAAAAGTCTTTGGTTCATCAATCAATTAATTATGCGTAAATAATTACGAAAATACTCTTGAGGTTCAGTCTAATTACAAAAACATTCAATGATCTTTTAAAGTTACAAATAACCCTTGAGGTATGCATTTACCTTATTTGTAATGTAAATAAGACATTCAATGGTAATTTATAAGTTATTGCAATTCATCTACTAAAATAATACTCACCTTGAGGAATAGTGATCTTAAACTTGTTCACTTCATCAGTATAAACACGAAAACTCTCTGGTAAATCTACATAATTCAAAATTATTATCAATTAATTTACCAGCAAAATAAAATTGCAAATACATTTTTTTTCAAATATAAATCTGAATTTCTAAAAAAACAAAAGGCAAGAAAAATAACTACCGCTTTCAGCAGCCAAAGCGACTGAAGTAGTAACTGCAGGAAAAGCAAACGCAGCAGATACTGCCTGAAATAGCAGCTTTCTTCTTCTCGTCACACATTTTTCTCCAACGCTCACACTGTTAGAAAATCAAGCAATGAAATTAAATTTGTTGTATTTAAAAAAAATTAAAAATAAAATAAGTACATTACAGGCGAGACAAAGTTTAAGAATTATTGCCATGGATTTTGCTGATCAATTTTGCAGCAGATAATGCTGGATTTCTTGTTGCTCCTCGGTCCTTCAGAAAATCCAAAAAAACAAAAAAATTAAAATTTGATGAACGATTAGTGTAAATTTGAGAGTGATAACAGTAAAATTGAAAAAAAGAATGGTAGAGAACAGACCTTGTCGCGGAGGAGGATTAGAGAGAGAAAACGAGGGGTGAGAGAGAAGGAAATGGGAATGCAAAGAAGAAGAAATAGCGGCCATTGCTTTTGTGCGGTTGGGGAGGTTAAAGATGCATTGGATTTTTATAATTTTCTATTTTCGAAATGCTTGAGACAAATAGACGCGCACAACGTTTAGCAACCCGTTGGTTCAATTTGTTCGGAATGGATAAATCGTAACCGGACCGTGGAACTAGCCGGGTTGTCGACGGTTTGTGAATCGTCGATTCATAGTTTGTTCCCAGTTTGATTACGGCGGTTTGATCAGTTCCGCCTTTTTTTAAATGAATTTCTAGAATCTAAATTTTATATTTTTCGAGTTTTTGCTATATTTATTATCAAAAGTTTTTAAAATAAATGGGATAAAGTAAATAATAGTAATATTTAAATAAGTTTAAAAAAAAAAATTAAAAATAAATTGAACTTGAACTATTTTCAAATATTCGAAATTAGAATCTGAAACTTGAGATTCTAATACTTGAAGTTAGTTGGTATTCCCTTACCTTATAAATCAAAGTTCACGGAATTTTTCACGTACCTTACGAAGGGTGAGAGGAAGAGACAGGGAGACGGGGTCGGAGGACATATCTCCCTCTTCTTTTTGTTGGCAAGTGTGTTATATACTTCCTCCATCCCAAAATAATAGTTTTGCGGTTGATTTCACAGAAATTAAGAAATGAGTAGTTTATATAGTTAAGTCATTAATTTATTTAGTATTTTTCAATTATACCCTTCTTGAATTTATTGATGTCAATTAATGCTCATAGAAATTAGTGTTGGAATTAGTATATTTGTTATTGGAATAGTAAGATTTTACATTGTAATCATCAATTTTCAATTTACCATGTAGAATAATAGTATTTCAAAATTATTAATTAAGGGTATGTGTGGAAATGAAAATCTAATGATATGTTAAATATAGTAACTGGACTATCTTTGTGGGACGAACGAAAATGGAATAATGAGCTATTTTTATGGGACGGAAAGAGTATGATTTATTGATCATTTGAAACTGAACGCTGGCGAGGCTTTTTATCCTTCAAGTCATTTCAAATTTTTACTAGATTTATTATAAAAAGTAAAATGAATGAGATTTTATGTGAGAAATAATACTTTAAGTATTTTTTAAAAAAAGTATTAAAAATAAATTGGACTTGACTATCTTCATATATTCGAAGTTAAAATTCAAAATTTTAACTTCAACTAATTGAAGTAAATTGCTTACATATATCCTTACTTCATTGAAGTAAATTGCCTACGTACCCTTCATAAGAAATCAAGGTTCACGTAATTCCCACTTTCCTTACTTATCCTTCGAAGGGTGGGAGGAAGAGATCGGGAGACAAGGTCGGAAGTTGGGGCGGGGGGTGTCATGGTCAACCATTTGTCGAGTCATTGCTTAGATCCGGTATCATACGTCTCGCTCTCTTCATCTTCATTAAGAACATTTTGTTATTTGCGTCGTTCGGCGTTGACCCAATTATTGAACTAACATTTGGTTTTCGAGATTGTAAGGCCAGTTGATGCTAAAATGTTAGACAACAATCTCAACCCAATAAACAACACGCACGAAAGCAAACATGACACACATGTAAGCAAACAGAGGAAATTGTATGTAAAAAAGCCACATGGAGAGAATGAGAGAAGTTTCTATTAATTATCTGAGGTTTGGGTCGGACTATCTAAGAGCTTGTTCCTCTTTAAATATTTACTCTTCTCTCTCTAATACACTCCTTTTAAGTTGGAGACATTTCCTCGTGAATGCAAAGTTAATCGTCCTAGCTCGACACCAGGGTTAGTGCTACTAGATTTCTTTTTATAAATAGCTTGTTCAATGCCCAAGCTCAATACAGTTTATTGATATTGAAGAATTGTCCTCCTCTCCTTTACCTCTCCTCAATGCAATTCTTGCTTATATTGATCACTTTCTATTGATTATTATTTAATCTGTATTGTTTTTCAATGGAATTCTGTAAGTTGTGAATTATAGGTCCAATTTTTCGCTAATATTTCTAATGCTTACAAATACTAATATGCAAATCCCCCTATGTTTACAAAAACTAGTCCAAGAATTCACAGGTCCAATAAATTCACATTTAGTTTGGTTGAGATTTATTATTATTATTAAATTGCTTTTTCATAATTGATAATGCGACTTTAATGCCTTCGTCATTATACTTTTGTGATTATATGTAAAAGTGACGGATAATTGTTGTTGTTATTATGATTTTGATTGCAATTTTGATTTTAGTTCAAACCCGGTGAGAGCGAGTGATGTTGGATACGCCGGTGATGAGGGTTAACGCTGATATAATCGTCTTGAAAAGCGGTGGCAACATGTTAAGAATATCGTGGAGGCAATTGAAAAGGCGTCAGACACAGTGACAAGTGGTTCATCATCCACATGAGGGTAGGGAGGTAAATTCATATTTAGTTTGGCTAAGATTTTTTTGATTAATTGAATTTTCATAATTTCTAATGTGACTTTAATGCCCCTGTCATTATGCTTTCATGGTTACATGTCAAAGTAAGTGATTATTATTGTTGTGGTGATTTTGATTGCAATGTTGATTTTAGTTAGATCAGATGTGAAGTTGTGAGCTACGTATCTCACTATAGTAACTTTAAAAAAAGGATGTAGTGATATTAGTCATTGTTATACTTTACAATGCATGAGAATATTAAAAGGTTAAAATTGTTATTTCCTATTGGTCAACAAGATTCAATTCATTATATTTTGATTGCAATATTGATTTTAGTTATATTAGTCATATTAGGGACAAAGCCATACACAATTAATTTAGCATATTTTAACTTCTTAATGAATTGTAATCTAAATTATTACATTAATTAATTTGAAGGGGTTGGGATACATGAAGTTGCAAATAGTTTATTGCAACTGAATTTAGTTCACTTGGTTAATTATTTGTCAGCTTATGTTAGTGCCTTATGATTCGTGTGGTATGTCTTGCATGAATAAAAAGAGAAATAAAACATGTATAAAATTAAAAATGAAATAAAGAAGTGTGTTTAACACTTGAATGTTATTATAGGTACGAGGAGAATCACTTGAAGTTGAAGAGGAAGAGAAAAAAAATGTTGATTTGAGATGGAAAGGGAAAGATGGTCATTACAGGTGGAAAAGGCATGCAAGCTAAATAGCAATGTTCTTTATAATGTTAAACATGAAATAAAGAGGTGTATTTAATACTTGAATATTGTTACAGTTAAGAAGAGAATGACTTGAACTTGGAGAAGAAGAAGAAGAAGAAGAAGAAGAAGAAGAAGAAGAAGAAGAAGAAGAAGAAGAAGAAGAAACATATTGTTGATTGAAGATGGAAAGGGCAAGACGGTCATTACAGGTGGAGAGAGCGTACAAGATAAATTGACAATGTTCTGCACAACATCTTTTGGTAAAATTCCCTTCTTTTCCCTGTTTTGCCTCAAAATGTTTTATAAATCATATGATAGAATTTGTGATATTTGGTGTATATATTTTATTTGATTTTATTAGTTGGGTTCTTGTGATTTTAGATTAATTTGGGATTAAAGTAATTAAGTAAGGAATGAGCATAATAATGTCTTTGAGGAGTAGACGAATGGAGTCATCTTCGAAGAAGTTTGATAGAAAGAAACTCACTATTTTACTTTGTATTGGGATGCCCTTTACTGAAGTTTTTGGTATTCTCATTTTGATATGAATTTTGGTTCTGATTACTCTAATTTGATCAATTAGGCTGTTTTGTTTCTGCGATAATATGAACTGTGTTATTGGAAAGTAATTCTATGGATGATTGTATCAATTATAACGCTATTGGGAACATCCTGAATGCTATTTTTTGTGTGCATCTGGCACTGATAGGCATTGTAAAAAGCTTAGATCACTTTAGAGTTTCACATGATATGCTTAAAATGATCTATGTGGGCTAAAACTGAAATAGTAGGATTATGACCACGGTTTAAAAATTCATTTCATTAACTAATTTCTTCTTCTCAGGGTTGTGATCATTATTAATACGCAAATGTGATTGTGACCAGTGGACCATATTAGATGATCGGAAACTGATACCACTTTGAAGTCATGTTCAAAAATCCTTTATATGACATGTTTTTGTTTGTTTGTTTGTTTGTTTTCATATGAAGATATGCTACTACAATTGTCCTTTACTGAGTTTGATCTTGGATTATCTAATACTACTAAAGGGTTTTACATTATTGATTTAATGCACCCATGTTAAGTTGGAAACTTCATAATATAGTTTCTTTCCCCATAAATAATAGAGGTATGAAAAATAATTGGCAAGATTTATATGTTCAGCATGCGATGTGTGAAATAAATAATAAGAGGTGTGATAATAATTAGTTCATTTCCTATTAAAGCTAATAAAGTGGAAACAATTATTTGTTATGTTTATGGACTTTGACAATTAAGGGGAATTCTCAAACTTTATTTGTGGCATCACTCCATTAGACATATACTTGGAGATATTATTTTCATTAATATTAGTTTTGGTTATGTTATCTTTTTTTTTTAAAAGAAATTCAGGTTCGGAGCTACCAAGAGCTGGCTCTTATGAACTGGGGAAATGATTATTATATTCACTGACAAATTATAATGTTTTTGTTGTTGATTGGATCACGTCTTCAATCTCATGATGTTAAAAGAAATTTATGCAGTGTACAGTGATATCGATGACGTGTTGTACTTCTATATGGAAAAATCGTGTCTCCATCTGCCTATACACAAGTTTTTTTATTTAAATTGCGGTGCTTTTATTAAAAAAAAGGGGAAAAGAGTCCGAATACATAGTAAAACAGTGAAAAAACTGCCTACACACAAGTTGATATAGCTGAGATGGTTGAAGTTGTTGCATAAGTTGATTCGTGCTTAGATTTTAATTTAATGTATCTTGAGGTTTGTTTGATGTTTGTAACCAATTCTAAAATAATTATTATATTCTAGGCAATTATCTATGAGTATTCATGAACTCGTTTTCACGTGGTCTTACAATTCTTTGATTTTTGTCGATCCATTACACATTATTCAAGTCTCCTCTAAGGTTTGGATTGTTCATACGATATTTATCCTCAAGTGTTTGAAAAGTGATTCAACTTTATTGAAAAATTGATTGTTTGATCATTGAATGCATTTTTCAAAAATATGACCATATGTTAGTTTATATATGCACGTGTGCTATGTAACTTTTTGACCCATAAATCTGGAGATGATACATCAAAACTCAATAACAATATCTAAACACTATATTTTGGGTTGAAGAATTCAATGACACAGATTTTTATGAATATGTAATGGCACTAAATAAGTTATTAGATATTGCAGTATCATATAATTAAAGTACAAAAAAGTTGTAATGCTATTACAGTGATCACATAATTAAAGTACAAAGATGCTATTACAACGATCATATAACATTTGTTTCTTTAGTTGGAAAAAATAATTTATGTTCTTCTCATTTATGTCATTTAATCGGGGTGTTTCATTGGCATGTAAGATTTTTAAAAATATTGTATAAAATTTAATTGGGAATCATATTTGGTTGCTTTTGATTGTTGTCATGTTTTACAATTCGAGGAAATGAGATTAATGGTGTCAGATTATAATGAGGGACATGTTGAGTTCAGATTATAATATCAAGAATGATCAATCATAAATGTTTAATTTTTTTTTGTGTGTGTGATAATGAGAATGAATGTAGTAAAAAAATTATGAATGCTGTTAACAATCACTAGTTTTAAAATTTGTAAAGTACATTTTTTGGTCAAATAATATTTTTTTTATGAATCAAGTTAAACATTTTTAATACCTTTCTGGTACTTGAGAAATATTTAGATATTTAAATACACACGCACATGATCACTAATTTAATTATTCTATATAATTTAATCACAATAATATTCAATTGTTACTTGAGAATAAACATTAAAATAATTGCCCGTGCAACGCACGGGTGCTAAACTAGTTTAGGGGGAAATGGAGTTATATTTTTGGTTGTGGAATAGAAATTATGGGATACAATCAATCACTTGTTTGCTATTCTTTCCTTTCTAATTGAGTGATTTTGTGCTCTTTATCCAATCGCCGGCTGAGATGTTGGAGGTTGGAGAGAGTTTGACTAAATATGTAATACATATTATATTTATATAATATTTATTTGTTTAATAGAATTATGATTAGGTTTTTGTTTCCTTTTTTTCTTTTTCAGATTCATTAGCATATTAGAATTAGATAGAAACCAAGAAATATGAGATTCCTATAATTAGAATTTCTAAACTCTTACAATTAAGATTCTTATATTATATTAAGGTTCCAAACTTTCAAAATTCGACAAACAGCCCCCAACTTATAAAATTATATGTTAGCCCGAAACTTTTTAGACATACACGTATGATAGAATACTTTTCATTTAATATATAGGTAAAATAAATACATGTGTGTATATATATATATGTGTGTGTGTGTGTGTGTGTGTGTGTGTGTGTGTGTTCTTTAAATATGTGAAGATATTATAGTGAACAGTCTATTATTGATTGAATAATTACAATATCATAAAAGATCATGTATTAGTTTTATTAAAAAAATAGTCATTTTTGTGGTTTGTTTGTTGCATACTAGAACAAATATTTTTTTAAATTTAACATAACTTATCTTAAATATGCCTTTGCAAATTTTGTATTTATTTTAGATTATCATTATAATATTTCATTAATGATGAGAAACTTATTACTTATTAACAATATAATAAATATTTTCAGATTTATGATAATAAAGAAATATGTATGCATATATTTATTAATAGGAAACAAACAAAAATGTTTATATAAATAGGAACTATATTGAGATGATATATGGTGCATTCGAGTGAACCATGCATTGTGCACCCGATTTCTTGTGTGATAATATATGTATTTGTTGTGTGAAAATATATGTATGTTATGTGTTATGAATATGAGTGTTATATATGTGAATATGGTTATTGGCAACACGGATCATCCTGTTGAAGTGGTCATCGAGATTCGGTCAACGACAAAGTGGAAGCGGGGGAACCTTCAAAACGATAGTCGAAATTCGATAAACGAGATTTTTAAGCGCGTCCCGTTAAAAATGAATATGTATATTTTGTGCGATGGTATACATGTTATGTGCTATAAATATTTAAAACACATATATAATTAATACAAAACACTTTCATCACACAAAACACATATATTTTTCATATAAAACTTACATATTCATCATACATAAAACATATTTAATTATTTCAATATAAATTCAATATAATACAATTATATTTATCACACATGACATTCATATTTATCGTACAAAGTATTTATATACTATTGCACATAACATACATATTTACCACACATAATATTAAAGTGAGAATTGGGTGCACCATGCATTGTATAACTTACCAACTATATTAAATCTGACAAAGAGAATAAATTATTTAAAAAAAATGAACTTGTATGAAATTATTGCAACTAAACTAATTGCAAATAATATTAAGGACAATGAGGTCATTTAATAAAAGAGTTTTCGGATAAATAATATTTTAATAGTACAGCGGAGCGAGGTGATATAAATTAAAAGGCAAGGGGAGTGGTACAACGAGAAGTAGTGATATCCAGGTAGAGTTGAGATTTACCCTAAAACTCATTTTACGGTGGTTAGAAATTAACTTTTATTTTATGGATCGAAGAAAAATTCCTATCATTATCATCTCTATTTGAATGGAAAAGGCGGATTGATCCAAAACAAGAACAGAAAAATGAAATAAAAAACTATTTCTAGTAAGGTGACTCACAAGTTATGTGTGTGAGGTCAAATAAAGGCAACATGATCTACCAACGAAAGATCTCATAGATTCCGATACAATATCATGATGTTAGCTTTATGGGTGTGAGAATGTTGGTTTAAGATTATTTTTATTTATTTCTCGAAACTATAGACTTTTTAATAAAGCAATTTGCTTTGAATCAACAATATTTTACATAAAATAAGTGATACTTAAATACAATTTCATTTATATTATAATATATAAACTATAGTAAGAAAATCTTACTTTTACATTTATATCTAAACATTCTTTTTTTAAATAACATGATGTGTATGGTAAACTTTTATATGAATTAAATGTATAATTTATCGTTTAAATAGATACTATTTAAAGTGAGAGATATTATTATTGAATAATAGAATTTTTTTTATTTATGTTATATTTTTATTTTTTATAACTATAGTAAAGGAATAAAATAGTGAACAATTAATAAGTTTTAAAATTAAAAAATTAATTTAATTTATGATTAACTCGTTAATTTGAAGAGAAAGAGAGAGAGAGAGAGTTTATGATGGGATTTGTGAACGTTGTTAACAATGACTAGTAAATTATTAATATTTATATATTTAGTAAAATATTATTTATAATTATATTTTGAAAGTTGATATATTATAAAGTTGTTATATAGTACCCTCCTATACAGTTGAATTTAATATAATCCCAATATCTATCATGCTACGTTCAAAGTTATTTCAACGATACATTAAAAATAATAATGAGGAAAATGATAGTAATTTCATATATATTTAATGAAGATATAAATTAGATATCTATGAAAATATACTAGTAATATTTGAATTATATCATTTTACATTTGAATTTATATATTTTATAAGTTTACTGAAAATTCAAATTAGTAATATAATTGAGAGTAGTTAATACAATAAAGGTTATGTTACACTCAAGACTATATCTATGGTACGTTAACAATAATAATGATATATAAGCTACTCCCCCCGTCCCGTTCTATCTGTAACAATTTGGAAAAAAAGAATTGTTTCATTCTATCTGTCGCATTTACATTTTTAAGAGAGAATCATTGTTACTTTTACTTTTCCAATAAAAAGTAAAGGTTACTTTACTGCTTTTACACCTACCTTTATTATTTCACACTTTTAATTATTTAAATAAAAGTATATTATGGACATTTGATACCTATAAGTATAACACCAACCATCTTTCTTAATCTACGTAAAATGGTCAAATTCGATAGATAGAATGGGGCGGAGGGACTACTAAAGTAGATCTCTTGTGAGACCGATCTCATAGTATGAGATCGGCGGGTTCTTGGATAGGCACGGGTTAATTTATAAAAATTATAAAAGTGGTCTCATAATATGAGATCGATTTCACACAAATATTTATCAAACTACTAATATCTAATAAATATATAAATTAGATTTTTATTTTATTTTCTTGACAGTTGATATTTAAGTTGAGTATTATTAGTAATATGTATTATAAGTATTTAAGTTGAGTATTATTAGTAATATGTATTATAAGTAGTTTACTTCAAATATATATTATCAATAATCTAAGTATTATAAATTGAGTTTAATTTTTTTTCACTAAAATAAATCGTTATTCCTTAAACAGAAATCAAAGTATGGCTTTTATACATACAAGAATGCATTGTATCACGGGTAGCCATTTTTGTGTCATAAAACTAAGTCATAATCAAATATAAAAATAATTATATTCTTATTATGTCATAAAGTTTAACTAGTTAGTTTATTTTTATCATTATGTCATAAAGTTTAAATCCTTAACTACTGACAATAAGATAGAATATAGCAAATCTAAGAACCTACATTTCAAGTTGTTAGATAGAATTTATTATTTGCTTTAGTCAATAAAGTGTATTAAACTTGACTAGATCTTAAGAGTTTGTTAGTAGTATTTTTACTTATCTATTTTTTACGAATAAGTTTTTGATTGTTTTGTTAGTTGCTATTTTTTAGCTCTTAGTCGTTTGTGTAAAGTCTATTTAAAAACTTCAGATTAATGAATAATAAGTACTTCCGTTTTTCCCTATTAATCCTTCAATTTGATCAGTGGTATCAGAGTAAGGTTGGTTTGAAAAAAAAAAGAGAGGTGTGAGACTGTGCATAGAGTAATCATATAGCAGCAGCTATACTCTATTTTACTTTATTTTATTTGCAGCAGCAAATTGCTGAAAATTTTGTTCAACCAGCAATTCCATGCTTCGATGGTCATTATGATCATTGGAGCATGTTGATGGAAAATATCCTAAGATCTAAAGATTATTGGACAGTCGTCTCCGAAGGAATTACAGAATTTCCGGTGGGCACAAAATTGACGGATACACAAGCAACAAAACTGGAGGCACTGTGTTTGAAGGATTTGAAAGCAAAGAATTATCTTTTCCAATCGATTGATCGTTCAATCCTGGAAACCATTCATTGCAAAGATACATCCAGGCATATTTGGGATTCCATGAAAAAGAAGTACCAAGGTTCGGCAAGAGCGAAAAGGCACCAGCTTCAGGCACTTCGTATGAAGTTTGGAACACTTCGGATGAAGGCAGGGGAATCATTCACAAATTATTTCTCTCGAACATTGACAATTGTGAACAAGATGCGAATCCACAGTGACAAGACGGAGGATGTAGCTGTTGTGGAGAAAATCCTTCGGTCCATGACACCAAAATTTAATTTTGTGGTTTGTTCCATGGAAGAATCTAAAGATATTTATGAACTCTCAGTTGATGAATTGCAAAGTCCCTTGTTGGTTAATGAGCAGTAATTTAATCAACAAGAACATGATGAGAAGGAATTGAGGCCTTTGCAGAAAATCACTCATCATCAAGAGGAGACAGAGGACGAGGAGGCGGATGAGGCATAGGTAGAGGGAGATGGAATAATGATCGTGGAACCAACACCAGTACCACCAATTTCAAGGAAGATGACAGGGAAATCACCACTCGACAAATTATAAACCAAAGTCATCAAACAAGTCCAATGTTGAGTTCTTCAGATGCAATAGATATGGACATTATAAATCAGAATGTCAAACTAATTTGAATACGCAAAGCGGAGAGAGAACAAACTTTGCAGAAAATGAAGAAGAGGTGTCACGTGAAGGAAGAAACTTGACAAAATATGTGGTACTTAGACACTGGGTGCAACAACCACGTGTGGAGATAAAGAAGTGTTCTCTGAGCTAGATGAGTCTTTCTCAATACCGTTAAGTTTGGGGATAATTCAACAATTTCTGTTATGGGAAAAGGAGAGGTTACTATCCTGAGCAATGAAAAGTCTATCCATGTTATCTCTAATGTTCTCTTTGTCCCAAATTTAAAAGCAAACCTACTTAGTGTGGGTTAATTACAATAAAAAGGGTACAAATCTCGATCAAAGAAGGAGTATGTCAAATTCAAGATGAAAAGTTGGGCTTAATTGCTCAAGTCAAAATGACGGCAAATCGTATGTTTCCCCTTTATCTCCACACCACCACAAAATCATACTTCACTGCAAAATTGAAGGATGTGGCATGGATTTGACATTTTCGTTATGGACATCTAAATTTTGTAGGTTTGAGTATTTTATATAAGAAAAATATGGTGCATGGTCTTCCTCAAATTCCAGCTCCATCAGAAGTCTGTGAAGAATGTGTTGTTAGTAAACAACATCGTAATCGATTTTCACAAGGAAAATCATGGAGAGCCAAAAGGGTACTGGAGCTGGTTCATTCCGATTTATGTGGGCTGATAAATCAAACCTCTAATGGAGGTAAGAGATATATCATTACTTTCATTGATGATTACAGCCGAAAAATATGGGTCTATTTTTTGCAAGAAAAATCAGAAGCTTTTGCAGCTTTTAAAAATTATAAAGCACGTGTTGAGAAAGAAGTTGGTTGTCCTCGTACTGATCGTGGTGGAGAGTACAACTAATTAGAATTTTCAGATTTTTGTAAGGTCCATAGAATCAAATGACAACTTACAGTAGCATATTCACCCCAGCAAAATTGGGTATGCGAGAGGAAAAACCGCATAATTATGAATATGATACGAAGTCTTTTGACAAAAAGTCGAGTTCCAAAATGTTTTTGGCCTGAAGCAGTCAACTGGAGCATTCATATTTTGAATAGGAGTCCTACTCTTGCAGTTCAAAATACAGTACCAGAGGAAGCATGGAGCGGAAGAAGACCGAGTGTAAATTATTTCAGAATTTTTGGGTGTATTTCGTATGCCCATGTTCCAGACGAGAAGAGGAAAAAGCTATGTGATAAAGGAGAAAAATGTATTTTTCTCGGTGTTAGTGATCGATCAAAAGCTTACAAATTATACAATCCTATCACCAAGAAAATCATTATCAGTCATGATGTTGTCTTTGATGAGGAAAATTATTGGCATTGGAGCAATGATGGTGTTGGGCAACAAATATTTGCTGATTTTGATGGAGAGAATGGAGATAGCAGGCAGTCCACTGAAAATGAGCAGAACTCATCCCCAGCAGGTACTCAAAATGAAGAACGGTCGCAACGCAGTAAAAGGAGACCGGCATGGATGTTTGATTACGAGGTAACTGGGATTAATCAATCTGAGGATCCACTTGTGCATTTTTCTTTATTCTCATATTGTGATCCTACCACTTTCGAAGAGGCCGTAAAAGAACATAAATGGCGGAAAGCAACGGATGAATAAATTGCTTCAATTGAAAGAAATAAAACTTGGGTGTTGACTGAGCTACCTAAGGGACACAAAACTATTGGAGTGAAGTGGGTTTATAAAACAAAATTGAAGGAGAATGGCGAAGTCGACAAGTACAGGGCGCGCTTGGTAGCCAAGGGGTACAAGCAAGAGTTTGGTGGGGACTATAGGGAACTTTTTGCACCTGTTGCTCGACTTGATACTGTCAAATTGTTGATTGCCTTAGCAGCTCAAAATTTGTGGCCTATCTTTCAGATGGATGTAAAATCTGCCTTTTTGCATGGAGACTTGGATGAACAGGTATTTATCGATCAATCTCCTGGATATATTAAAACTCGAGATGAGCATAAAGTGTACAAATTGAAAGAGGTATTATATGGATTAAAACAATCTCCAAGATCTTGGTATAGTCGTATAGATGCTTATTTTACGAGGGAATGTTTTAAGAAATGTCCATACAATCACACACTTTATATGAAGTTTGAAGATGGAGGTAAAATGCTCATTATTTGTTTATATGTGGATGATCTTATTGACACTGGGAATGATAGTGTCATGTTTGATAAATTCAAGAGCTCTATGATGGATGAATTTGATATGTTCGATCTTGGTCTCATGCATTATTTTCTCGGCGTTGAAGTGAAGCAATATGATGCTTTTATTTCTCAAAAGAAGTATGTGCAAGAAATTTTAAACAGGTTTCAAATGGAAGATTGCAATTCTGTTAGTACACCAAGTGAAGAGGGTTTGAAACTCATCAAAGAGCCTGATGAAGAGAAAGTTGATAGCACTCTTTATAAACAAATTGTGAGAAGTTTGATGTACTTGACTGCTACAAGGCCCGACATTATATATGATGTAAGTCTTCTTAGTAGATATATGGAATGTCCAAGAGAGATGCATCTACTAGCTACAAAAAGAGTTTTTTGTTACTTGAAAGGAACATCTGATTATGGGTTGTTTTACAAAAAGGAGAGAATTCGAGTTTATTAGAATACACGGATAGTGATTATGCGGGAGATCAAGATGATAGAAAAAGCACATCTGGTTATGTGTTTATGTTAGGTTCTGGAGCAATCTCATGGTCATCAAAGAAGCAATTTATTGTGACATTATCAACTACAGAAGTGGAGTTTGTCGCAACAACTTCAAGTGCTTATCAAGCAATATGGTTGCGAAAAACTCTTGAGGAGATTCACTTTAAACAGGAAGTGTCTACCACTATTTATTGTGACAACACTTCAGCAATAAAGCTTTTTAAGAATCCAGTTTTACATGGAAGATGCAAGCACATTGATGTGAAATTTCATTTCGTAAGAGACCTGTCAAAGGGTGGAGTAATTAATCTTGTCTATTGCAGAAGTGAAGATCAGATTGCTGACTTATTTACAAAATCTTTGAAGTTGTGACCCTTTGTGAAACTCAGAAAGCTGCTGACTCGCACGTATTTGTCACGATTTTTGTATATTTGGCTAGTGTTTTAGTTAGATTTGTTGTTAATTTTGGGTATAAGTTGGATTGATTGAGTATATTTTCGTATTTATGTATCTCTAAATTATTTTACCACATTTTATGTTTATTTTAGGTATTTTGAAGTCTTTCGGTGTTAAGGTGGACGAGTGTGGGCCCGCGAGTGGAGTTTCAAAGAAATTGGGCCCTGATTTGGTATATTACAGTTGACACTGGGTATGTCATCCACACTGTGTTACCTAGTGTTAGAAAATCTGGCAGAATGATCCATCCGATCGGATTGGGAGACCATCCGATCGGACAAAAGCGTTACAAACTCGGATTTTGTGGAGATGTTCAGTTACGGAAGGGCTATTTGATGGCTACAAAAGGCCAAGAACTCAGCCACATCCAGGGACACGAAAATATCACTAGGAATCCATTCGGGAACCAATAATCCCTCGTCCGGTTCTTGACAAACCGGGTCGAGAAGACAATCTCGAACCTCTTAGGGATGACAACCCAAGAGTGTTCTTGAATCGTTTTTCCTTTCATCCTTTCATTTAATTGGTTGGTGATAACCGCTGGAGACGGAGGCTCGTGACAAGCTCCCAGGATTCAGCGAGGTTCATTTCATTCCCGAAAGAGCTGGTGTTAGCAAGGATTCCTCGTAGTTATCATTGATAGTATTTTCTCGGAATTTAGTAAACTCTAAACCTTGTTCTTGTTAATTAGTTTGGATTTCATGTTGGTAATTCTTGTTTAGATTATGATCTTGTGATATTATGTTTGTATTATTGTTCTTGGTTTCTTATGAACGGTTTCGTGAGGATTCGTTTAGCGTTAGCTAGTTAATTTGCATTATCGTGATTTGGATATTGTATTTATGATATTGAATTTGTCAATGATTGCTAATTAGAATTTACGGGTCTAGTGCCCGGAATCGTTTAGAACCATCGATTGGGATCGTCGAGTGTTTGATCTACGAGTTGGGATTGACAATCCTAACTCGTATACTAAGTGTTCGACAAAATGCCAATTGATCGTGGAGACGATTCTAAGGCCCTAGACACCGTTTTATTAATCTTTTAAAAGTTTAATTACATTATTAAAGCTTTTATTAACTTTAGTTAAGTTCTTGCAAAGAGATTGATGCTCTCTTTGCAAGATTGGTTTTCAATCGTTCGTAGAATTAATCATCTTTTAGATATTGAAATTCTCAAAACAAAGACCCCCTTGTCCGCGTGTTTAGTGTAGCTTTTTATTATTTTCTCGTTCGTGAAAACAAACACAAAAATAATTTCGATTAGTCTTCCTCGAGAGATTCGACTCGAGTTAACTTGTCAGTCTACAAGTGACCCCGTACTCTTACGGGCGAACTTAAACCCTTTCAAACGTAGACGCGCATTTGTTTAACTGGATTTTAATTTTGAAAGGAACACAAAAGTTCGGCTCAAAATTTGGCGCCCTTGCCGGGGAAACTAATGTGAAACTCAGAAAGCTGCTTGATATATGTACCTTGGAAGATGGAATTCATGGGATGCCTGCTTAATCCTTTAAACTGAATGTTTATATACATTAGTTTACGGGAGGGATTGTTTGCTTTAGTCAATAAAGTGTATTGAACTTGACTAGGTCTTAAGAGTTTTTTAGTATTGCTTTACTTATCTATATTTTAGGAATAAGTTTCTGATTATTTTGTTAGTTGCTATTTTTTAGCTCTTAGTCGTTGGTGTAAAGTCTATTTAAAAACTTCGGTTTAATGAATAATAAGTACTTCAGTTTTTCCCTATTTTTTCCTTCAATTCAATCACAAGTGACCCAAGGGTACACCATCAAAACTAGAACTCTTACATGTGCAAACATGGTTACCCTCCACAACACCTGTAGAGACAATCGAAGAAACAATCACACCCAGACACCCGGGGCATGAGTAAATCTCAAAGTGCAAACAAAATTGTCTATGAGCTAAGAACTTCAAACAGTTACACATAAAAAAAACAACTATACTAATAAACTAAAAAACAACACAAAATAGCAGATACCAAAAAGAAAAAAGGAAACTAAACCAAACTAAAAATGATCTTCTCCCCCTCCGAACTCTGCAATTGGATCCGCCTGCCACCACCCTTTTGAGCCAAAGTCGCCACCACTAACTTGGAACCAACACCAAAAGCACAATCCCTCCTCTCTCCCTCGAACACTGATTCGTACGTTTTTGTCATGAATCTGTACATAATTGAGTCTTATTTTAGTCTTTTTATTCTTTTTTCCGGGTTAAGACTAGAGCTAAATTGCATCGTTTTGCATTTTCCATCTCTTCACTTAACTTTTTGGCTCATTGATCAACAATTGGTCCAAACGAGAATAATTCTGTGATTTTCTCATACAGCTAGAGTGTCCGGAGGATTCGAAGCACGAAGATTGAAGGAAAAACACTCATAAGTAGCCCACAAGGACATCAACCGATCGGACAACTCATATCTCCGATCGGTGGAACTGTGTACTCGCACACCAATTGGGAGAGCTAGCACACCGAGCGGATCCACAGACAGAAGCTTTTGACCGATCGAACGAGACATATGACCGATCGGACAAAAACGTTACGAGTACAGATTTCTGGAAATTTTAGTTACAAAACGGCTGGGATTGCTTTTAAAAAGAGGGGAGGCAACTAGGGTTCGATATCGAGAGTAGAGTGCAGCTGTGGAAGGGGTGTAACAAGGAAAAGAATCACAAAAACATCAAAGGGTTGAGAGATTTGACACATCTCTCATACCTCTACTATAAACCGTTCGATTCTGTGGTAAAGGGGTGATCTGCAGCAATCAACGATCGACGTGATGATTCTGGGTTTGTGACAAGCCCGAGGATTCTACGCGTTGCTTGGAGTACATTAGTCCGTCATCATCATTCGTTGAACGTAGTTTAACGACTCGTAATTTCTGAACTCATATACTTAGTCGTTTCTTTTGAGTAATTTGGTTTGATGTTGAACATGAATGATTGTTTGAAGGTTGATGAGACAATGTTTTGTTAGATAGTTGTTGAAGCGTTGGTGATTTGGAATAATAGTTTTGTGTTCTTGGAGTTTATGCAATTATGTTTGGCATATTCATGATATGATGAACGATTGTCTTTGGGTAATCTATTGGTAGTTTATTGAACTTCGGAGATTAGTTTCTTGYTATTSTGTTTAGAATGTCTTTATTTAGTAGCATTATTAGATTGATGAATCTTTCACCTTYGTAAGTTCCTTGTCGAGAGATTGATTTCCTCGAGACAAGAAGATTTCGTTATTGTTTTTAAATATTGAAAGTAAAACCTTTTCAAAAACCCCGTTTGATCGCGTGTTATTAGATAGAATTGTGATATTCGTATAATAAATATCGTTAAATCCGATTTCCATTCCTCGAGAGATCGACCCGAGTTGACTCATCAGTCTACAAGTGACCCCGTTCTCTTGCGGGCAAACTAAAACCCTTTCAAAACATAGACGCGTATTTGTTAACCGGAATTTAATTTTGAAAGGAACATAAAAGTTCGGCTCAAAATTTGGCGCCGTTGCTGGGGAATGGCAAAGGTGATAATGATATTTATTCGTGTTAATGCTTTCATGTCGATAATTGTATAATGTTTTTATTTTGTTTCTCGATGCGGTGACCATTTGTTGTTGATGCAAGGTCAAAGAATCCTTAGAGGAGAACTGACCCCATTTATCAATAGCATCGAACGTGTGTCGAAACCAAGACAATTATTTCCCTCAACCGAAGGGAATTCCTTTGAATCAAGTTCAACCAACATGGCAGAAAATCTAGCTATTGGAGGACGAGGTGAAATGAATGGTGGACGAGGGAGAGGGAGAAATACCCAAACCCCTCCTCGAGACAATCCACACGGATTGCCACCCGTTGACGATGTGCACATACAAGAACAAATGGAAAATAACGAGGATGAGGATCTAAGAAATCCACCTCCACTCCAAAACGAAGAACTAGGAGAACCAAACCAAGCAAATGACGGAGAGCATCAACCAAGGAATGATCAGCAAATCATGATGCAACAACCTCCTAGACGATTTCGGAACCGTGAAGAAGCTCGAGCTTATAACGCTCGAGCAAATCAACAGTTTGATGATGTTGGTCATGGCGGGCCCTGACCCCAAAATAACCAACAAAATCACCAAAGGCACAAGGAGCTCGAACGAGAACGAAACTATAATCAAAATAGGAGGGAAGGATGCCCGTTCAACGCTTGGCAAAGAGAGAACATTTGAAACGATGGATATGAAGACCAAGGGGATTATGAGGATGATCGTGATCATGGGTATTACGAAGAATATGGGGAGGAGAGGAATTACGGCACACGTACTAATTTCGGAGGAAGAAGAGGGCGCCGATACCCAAATGAACGTCGCCAAGGAGACCTCTTATTCCCAACGATTGGATCCTACAGCAGTGCAATAGTCTTAGGCCCCGCGGCAAGAGACTATGACTTGAAACCGGGCAGCGCCACACAACTTCCTACTTTTCACGGCATGCCCAACGAAGACCCACTAAACTTCATTCGAGAATTTTACCTCGTGGTGGGTAGAATTCCGCATCTTGGACTCCATGAGGATCAAACAAGAATGAAATGCTTCCCTACGACTTTGAAAGACAAAGCGAAGCATTGGCTTTTATCATTACAGCCCAATTCCCTGATTAATTGGGAGATGGTGTACAAGAAGTTTGTGAGTAGATTTTATTCTGGTCAAACAACAACTAAGCTACGAAGGGAGATTATAAACTTCGAGTAAATGGAAGGCGAATCGTTCTATTAGGCTTGGGAACGATACAAAGGACTCTTACAAAAATGCCCACACCACAACAATAGTGCCGAGATGGTGAACAATTATTTCCATGAAGGGCTATTTCCGGTCTATAAATAGCAAGTGGAAGTGAAGGCCGGAGATTTTGGGGAATTGACGGCCACGGAGGCTTGGGATTTATTCGTTCGAGCACATGAGCAAAAAATCACAGCAAACGAGTTTCCGCCCTAGGAAATACAAAGTCCCAACGATCCAAATTGAGGAACTAACTAAGCAAGTTGCACTGTTAACGAGCAAAATGACAGGAGAGGAGGAACCTTCGATACCTCCACCCAAAATGTGCGAAAAATGTGGGGCAGTGGGACATGAAATGGATACGTGCAATGTGGTGTTTGACGATGAAGAAGAAAGGGAAGTAAATTCCATCCAAAACTATCAACCCAATATCAAATTCGGGAAGAAGTTTACCGGGCAACATAACTCGAATACTAATTACGATTCGAAAAACTCGAACTACGTACCCAATTCTAAACCATCGGAACCACGACCTTATCCAAATAAGAGTCAAGGAGAGGCAAGTGGTCAAAACTCCTACCAAACCAAAGGGCAGGGAAACTATTCTCAACATCCTCCGCAACAATACCAAGCACCTCAGCAATCATACCAACACGCGCCGCAACCGCAGTACCAACAATTCCCTCAACAACAATTTCAGCAAATGCCGCCACAGCAGCAATTGCCACTTCCAAGTAACCCCGACGATGAACTAAGACTATGGCGTCAACAATTGGAGCACAAGACTATACGTAATCGGGAGGAAACACTTCGTACGATCGAAGAAGGCAAGTGAATGAGGAAGAAATTGGAGAAGTTAGAGATGATGATAGGGCAACTCTCGGCCTCTATGGCAAAAATGACAAGTGATCTGGGAAAGCTACCGAGCCAACCCGAACAATCAATGGCAGTGCATGTGCTACGTAGTGGAAAGGAGGTTGATAACGGAATACAAGAAACCGAGAGAGAAAACACCGGTAACAAGCAAACAATGGATGACAGAGATGAACAAGAGCCAAGTCTAAATGGTGAGGAGGGAACAGTGGGTAAGATTCATAAATCAAGTAACCCATATGTTCCAGGATCATTAACGGGAACTTTCCAACCAAAACGGGCCGAAGCAAATCAGAAAAGCTCAGCCAAGGACTTAACCGGTCGGATTGAGACAGCGACCGATCGGTCTGGATTCCAGAATGTTTTGACCGATCGGACAGACCAAGAGTCCGACCGGAGTAAAAGACAGGAGGTTTCTACCGACCGGACACACAGGAATGACCGGTCGGACAAGAAGGCTGAGGAGGAGCAAAGACCGCAACGAGTCATAAGGGACGCTGTTCCATTCCCGAACCATCTTAAACCAGCAGAAGAGAGCAAAAAATTCATGGAACTTTACAATATGCTGAAAGATGTGAACGTGAACCTCCCACTATTTGACGTGATCAAGGCAATGCCTGCCTACGTCAAATTCTTCAAGGAACTTGCCTCCAAAGAGCGGAAAATGGAGGGGAATGAACGAGTCATACTATCCAAGGAGGTGAGCACAATTTTCCACCATACTTTACCCCCCAAAGCGAAGGATCCTGGGAGTTTCTGCATTACAATAACCCTTGGAAATGGTCAAAAAGCGCGTGGAATGCTCGACCTTGGAGCAGGGATCAATTTGATGCCCTACGCTCTGTACAAGCAATACAACCTTGGAGGAATGAAGCCAACAAGTTTAAGGCTTCAATTAGCGGATCGTTCATTGAGGCATCCTTTGGGAGTGGTTGAGGACGTCTTGGTGGAGGTCGGATCATTGATAGTCCCTGTGGACTTTGTTATTTTGGACGTTGGAGAAGTAGATGACACAAGCAAGGAGCACACCATCCTCTTGGGGAGACCTTTTATGGCAACATCGCACACTTTGATTGATGTTGGGCGAGGAAAAATGACACTCTCCGTGCTAGGAGAGTCAGTGACGTTCTCACTCAAAGACATTCAGAAAATTCCTTCACCCATGATTGGTCTCGATTGTTCCTACCTTGATTCGGTGGACCAATGCGTGAGCGAATTATTCGGTGTTGTGCCGGTTGAGAACATTGATGTCGAGGACGACGGCTTTGATTCAAACGCGGAGAGGGTGATCACTCTTTTCGAGGTTAATGAAGCACCCGTGGTCAAGCTAATCATTGAATCTACCTTGGAGCCGAAATTGGAACTTAAACCGCTCCCAAGCCATCTCAAGTACGTGTTTCTTGAAGATAACGAGAGGAAACCCGTAATTATATTTGCGGAATTAGCAGAACATGAAGAAAGAGAGCTTATTGATGTTCTTAAAAAGTACAAGCAAGCAATAGGATGGAGTATTGGTGATATCAAGGGGATAAATCCGGTCACGTACATGCACCGGATCGATATTGAAGAAGGAGCAAAACCGATACGAGAGGGACAGCGACGTCTAAACCCTACGCTTAAGGAGGTGGTCAAAAAGGAGATTTTCAAATTAATCGAAGAGGGAATCATTTATGCTGTTTTCGATAGCGAATGGGTTAGTCCGGTACACGTTGTTCCAAAAAAGGGAGGCATCACGATCGTGGAAAATGAAAGGGGGGAAATCGTCCCAACACGCTTAACCACCGGGTGGCGTATGTGCATTGACTACCGAAAGCTCAGTGCAGCGACGAGGAAAGACCATTTTCTACTCCCATTCATGGACCAATTACTTGACAAGTTAGCAGGACAGGAGTATTATTGTTTTCTAGACGGCCTTTCCGGCTACTATCAAATAGCTATTGCGCCGGAAGATCAGAAAAAGACCACATTCACGTGCCCGTTTGGCACGTTTGCTTATCGGAGAATGCCCTTTGGATTGTGCAATGCCCCGGCTACCTTTCAAAGATGCATGATCTCTATTTTCACCAAATTCATTGACGATTTTCTCGAAGTCTTTATGGACGACTTCTCGGTATTTGGCTCTTCTTTCTCTCATTGCCTAAAAAACTTAACAAAATTGAGCGCTGTGTTGAGTCTTACTTGACCTTGAGTTGGGAGAAGTCRAACTTCATGGTGAAAAGCGGGATTGTGTTAGGACATGTTGTATCGAGCAAAGGATTGGAAGTTGACAAAGCGAAGATTAACGTCATTGAAACTCTTCCACCCCCGAAAGATGTGAAAGGAGTTCGAAATTTTTTGGGACACGCGGGCTTTTACAGACGTTTCATCAAGGACTTTTCAAAGATCTGCCGCCCGTTATGTAAATTGCTTGGGAAGGATGTGCCTTTCGAACTCAATGGCGAATGCCTCGAGGCATTTAATATTTTGAAAGAGAGATTGATACAAGCACCAGTTGTCGTTGCACCGGATTAGTCTCTTCCTTTTGAGATAATGTGTGACGCATCGAACGAGGCAGTTGGAGCAGTTTTGGGCCAACGAGTGGATAAAATGCTGAGGGTTGTTTACTATGCCAGCTACATGTTGAATAGCGCCCAACACTGCTACAACACTACGGAACGAGAGCTATTCGCGGTTGTATTCTCTTTGGGTAAATTCTGCTCCTACATCGTCGGCTCCAAAGTCATCGTGCATACTGATCACTCAGCACTCCATCATCTGTTTGCTAAAATGCAAAGCAAGTCTAGGTTGATTCGTTGGATTCTTCTCTTACAAGAATTTGACGTCGAAATCAAGGATAGGAAAGGGAGCAAAAATGTAGTTGCCGATCACCTCTCCCGTATGCTAGTGGAAGGAGAGCCAAGTAAAATCGGGTGTGTGGATGATGTGTTCCCTTATGAAAACGCAAACGCCATCGACGAAATCAATGAACCGTGGTATGCCAATTTTGTGAATTTTCTTGCTTGTAAGATTATCCCTAACCATCTTTCTTCGCAAGAAAGAAAGAGATTTTTGTTTAAATGCAGAAGTTTCTTTTGGGACGATCCTTATCTCTACAAACGTTGCAAGGATGGGCTTTTTCGGAGATGCATACCGAATGAAGAGAAGATTGGAGTGCTTCAATTTTGCCATGACGAGGATGGACACTTCGGAAGCCAAAAAACGGCCTTCAAAGTTCTCCAAGCCGGATTTTATTGGCCTTCACTGTTCGCTGACGCACACCAATTTTGAAAAACATGTGACAAATGTCAACGCTCAGGAACGATTGGAAGGAAGGACGAAATGCCCTTAATACCCAATCAAGTGATTGAAATATTTGATATATGGGGCATAGATTTCATGGGACCTTTTCCGAAGAGTGGAGAATACGAGTACATACTCGTAGGAGTCGACTACGTATCAAAATGGGTAGAAGCAATTCCCACGAGGAAATCTAACTCCAACGTCGTCCTCAAATTCATCCAAGAAAACATCTTTAGCCGCTTCGGGATGCCAAGAGCGATCATAAGCGACGGGGGTAGCCACTTCTGCAACAAATCCTTTAATCGACTACTGAGCAAGTATGGGGTGCGACACAAGGTGGCAACCCCTTATCATCCACAAACCTCTGGTCAAGTAGAGACAAGCAACCGGCAAATCAAGGGGATCTTGGAGAAAACCGTGAAGCCAAACCGTAAGGATTGGGCAGCAAAGCTAATTGATGCATTGTGGGCTTACCGTACAGCCTACAAAATGGTGTTGGGCATGAGCCCATTTCGACTGGTTTATGGGAAATCATGCCACCTCCCAGTCGAATTGGAGTATCGAGCAGAGTGGGCAATTCAAACAGTGAACCTTGATTTGAATGAGGCCGGAGGATATAGGAAGCTAGAGCTAAGCGAATTAGAGGAGATTCGCAACGACTCGTACGAGACGGCATGGGCTAACAAAAGGAAAATGAAAGAAGCACACGACAAGAAACTCGTTCACAAAGGTCTGGAAGTCGGTAAACTAGCCTTGCTTTTTAACTCTCGCTTCAAACTCTTTCCAGGAAAGTTGAGATCGAAATGGAGCGGTCCGTTCTTGATTACCGACATAAACGAATTCGGCGCCGTGACCTTGTTTGACAAAAAACGTAACTCCACTTTCCAAGTCAATGGCCATCGTGTGAAAATGTATCATGGGGGACTTATTTCGCAACAAGATCACGAAGTGTTAGTGATCAATGACCCCCCTCGAGAGAGTTGACGCACGACTGAGGTATCGTCAAGCATAAGATGTTAAACGTTGCACTTCTTGGGAGGTAACCCAAGTTCTCTTTTGTATATATCTTTTCTTTATTTGTTTGGTAGAGTATTTGACAGGACTCCTTCTAGTTCGAAGTAAATTTTCCCGGAATACCGGTCGGACACCTACTGGTAACCGATCGGAATGTCCCAAGACAAGGAGACCGATCGGTATGATGATGACACCGATCGGATGGTGCGTCTGGGAGCTATTTAGGGAAACAATGACAAAGGTTGGTAAGATACTCTGACAGTATCTTCTGAGGTATGAGGGATCTTTACTTTTGGGGATTGATTTGATTGTGTCCTTACAAAATAAAAGAGTATATACGCTTTCCTTCTTTCTCGATCTTCCTTGATACTAGAGATCCTTCACCCGTACCTCCAAACCCTATATAAACTCACCCCCCTACAACTTTTATTCTACACCAAAATACCTTTTCCTCTTCAATATTAACAAGTGTCCGACACCGCCAAATAACATGAACCACCACAACAACCTTACTCATGGTTGGGTGTCAAGGAGAACGCTTGAAGACACGATCGACAAACTCGAAGAAGAGGCGGATGATTATCGACAGCAAATCCACAAGCTCCAAGCTGACCTCAATGAAGCCCTCGCTGAAGAAATCGATTTGACTAAAACCATTGAGCGTCTCCATGGCATTCTAGATGATGCCGATGCTGAGATAATGCGGCTCAAACGGAAAATAATTGAGCTTGAGGAAGATGTGAGAGATTTGTATGACTTGGCCTATAGGGGTGTTCCGTCACCTAAGTAGTCCTTTCGACTATTATCCGTGAGG
>BMAC01000138.1:1682116-1692979 GCA_014905375.1 Phtheirospermum japonicum
CAATTAAATAGTTTCAGTCTTTTTTCCATAAATTTGAAAGTTGGAGTATTTAATTATAAATTCCAAATGTTGAGCTAGGATTGTGAATATGTGAAAAGTTTTGGTGTTTCTTGGGATAATTAACTCTATTTTTTAAATATCAATTAGACTCCCTTGATGAAATTTCTGGTTCCAGCACTGACTAGAGGGGCGTAAAAGTTTTTAGTGGGTTCATTTGATAAGAAATTTAGTGGGTTCTATTTTTTAATACCCAAGGATTATTAGAAATCTTTTATATGGTATAAATGTTCTTATAAAATTTGTTATGGTTAAAACACTTCATGATGCCATTTTTTTCTGTTTGTGCAGGGACGGTTTGATATCTTGTCCTTGTCGGGATCATTTATGCTATCAGATATTGGCGGTCAGAGAAGCAGAACAGGTGGATTAAGCACAACGTTAGCTGGGCCTGATGGACGGGTCTTCGGCGGGTGTGTGGCTGGTTTACTAATTGCCTCATCCCCTGTGCAGGTTAAAAAAATTTATTATTATTATTATTATTATTATTATTATTATTATTTTTTAAATGTGCCCAACGTCATTGATTTGAATTAAAATAATGTCTTCGGCTTGGTATGTTGCATTTGCAAGATTGAATGTCATGTCATTGGCCATTTTCCATCAAAAATCCCACAAAAATTCACAATTTACATTTACACTCTTTTGCTTCAAGAATAAAAACGAAGAAAAACATCGATACTACAATTTTACTTAAAAAGTGACAATCATAACCTTTGAACTTGACTTTTTTCGACCGGTATGTTTGACTGTTTTGACTTACATGCATACTATCATAGTTGTCCAGATCTCACAATCTACTACACTTTTTAAATTTCTCATCTTCCTTGCCTCAATCTTAGGTTGTCCCTTGAACCTAGATAAAATATTGGTCCTGGAATCATGGCCACTACTAGCATTGAAAGTCCCCTCCTTTATTATTATCGACTTCTATTACTAAATAATATCAATTATTGCTAATTATTACGTGTAAAAGCAATAATGCTGCCATTGGATTTTATTTTCAACTACATTTCCAACTATTGAAATTAAACATTTAACTAGACGAAATAAATGAGCCCTTAATGTGTGTATTTGTTTATTTTTTTAAATGCAGGTAATAGTTGGAAGCTTTATAGCAGATGGCCAGAAAGAACCAAAATCGGCAAACTATAATATGGAGCCTCTGTCTGGCCCACCGAAATTGAACCTGGGCGGTGGTGTAACCGGTGGTGCCAGCAGCTCGCCATCACGAGGGACGTTCAGTGAATCATCCGGTGGGCCCGCTAGCCCTCTCAATCTCAGCTCGGGCGCTTGCAATAACAACAATCACCCTCAGGGCATGTCAGCAATGCCTTGGAAATGATCCCTTTTTTTTTTCTTCAGAGTTTTTCATCGTCGTGTGGAAACATATATATTTAAGGGCTTTTATGTAATTTTAGTATTAGAATAAGGACCACGAGCTGTTTTTCGCGTTCACTCTAGTAGTAAGTAGTAATGTGGGAGTGCACTTTGTAGAGAGTTAGGAGGTACTTGCATCGACTGATACTTTTTAGTTTCTTTTCCTCGTAATGTGTCTCGGCTTAAGCGCAAGTAGGAGAAATTGCTGCGTTTTATCTGTCATCGTCCTAACTATCTACTTTCACTTGGAATTCGAAAGATCAATTCGGTGATTTACAAAAATCCCCGAAAGGTTTGTGTTTACCTAACAGATATGTTTTTGTCCCCCAAATCCTCGATTTTTTACACTTAAACTCACACTCATCTTTTTTATTTTATCATCGTTAAATTTAAATAATTATATATTACTAAATACATTGTAAAATACATTATTCACACTTTTCAAACATGATTTAATATTATAATTAAATAATTATAAATTACTAAATACAATATAAAAATACATCATCCACATTTTTTCAGATAATATTTGATATCAAATACATTAGAATTTGTCATTATAGGGGAGATGATGACACTCAAAGTAATAATCCGAACAACAATACAGCAATAATTTTGTGAATGCACATATGCAATGCAAGCTACAATTTGTCTTGCTCTTTAACCCTCTTCAACAGATAACGCAACGAAAAAAACCCTAAAGCAAACGTCTGCAAAAACCAACCTCTCGCATTCGCGGGATCGAACTTTCTCGCAAGAGTCCACGCATAGACAGCCTCGCCAACATGCAATGCCAAACAAATAAGGAACACCACTCTTACTGTGTGGATCGAGCGCAGGGTGAAAAGGCAAATCGCTTTGCACATGGGAACAGGGCCGAAATCGGGCATGTATGCGGCACAGAATAGAATCAACATTCCGATCACACCAAAACTCCATGTGTATATGGTGGGCCCGTCCAATGTTCTCCGTTTTCTATCCTTCCAGTAAGTGATTGTTGCGTCCATACCCTCTTGAGGACTAATCAAAGGCCGATAGCCCAGTTCCTCCTTTGCTTTGAGAATCGAGAAGTAATGGGTGACGCCTACCTGTCAACATTAAAGGTAAATTACGATAATATGTAACTAAGGGCATGTTTGTTCCAACTTCTAAGACTCAAAATTCTCAGGATTCAAAATTTCAGTTCCCACCCAACAATTTCTGACATGGTTTGACATGTATCATAAAAATTATTATCATCATTCCATTTTTATTTATAAACCATTCAATTAATACAACTAAATACAATATAATTACACAACATCACTCTTTTCTTTTCCCCCCAAAAAAATAATGCATTTTGGAAAATAGTACTTCTAAACCTACAAGAAACGAGATATTCAAAAGAACTACTAGTTTACTAGAAAGTTAAGAAAATTGAACCTTGTACACTTCAGCGGGAAGGATCAAAGGCTGAGGAAGCCACTTCCGACTTAGCCACGGATACAAAAGCGAATACAACACCCAGAAAAACTTTCCTAAAATAAGCGCCTGCGGAACAGACAGTGTCAATTTTGGCAACTCGTAGTCCAAACCCGTGAGTAGCGGCCGCATGAACTCAAAACTGTTGACCGGACAACCTGTTCAATTACAAGGAAAAAACGAAGAGGCATTGAAACTTATCGAATTATCAAAATATTTGTCCAAGAACTCGAAAAAGATAGATATTCAAGTAAAAATTCACGATCCGACCCAACTTTACCATCAGATATGAAGTAGGGTTGGCCCGCAGCAACAGGCGGGCCTTCTCTCCCGGGAATATCATCCAAAAGGCCCATGCTAGCTAACAGCAGGCCCAACACAAGGTTATCGACATAAACCCAGTCCGATTTTACGTTCGTTGCCCCAATCTTGAACAGGGCGAGGCCTAACTTTGCAAATTTCAAGATCCTGGGAAAGTGCCTTTCTTCGCCCGGCCCGTATATAGCTGCAGGACGGATAGCACAGGAGTACAATTTACCTTCTTTCTTTCTGCACATAAAATTTACCCATCAGGTCAAAACAAACTTACTATAATAGGAAAGATAATGGAAACGACTCACTTGAAGGGTCGGCCATTGCTCTTCAGGACGAGTTGTTCGGCTACGGATTTACTACGGCCGTATGGGTCCACATGATCGTCCGTGGGAAAGTAAGGTAAGGCCTCGTTTCCATTTACGATTTCTTTTCCACCGAACACAACGTTATGTGTGCTAACGTAAACGAGCCTCTTGACTCCATGCTCGAGGCAAGCGTCCAAAACATGGAGAGTACCGTTTATGTTTATCTCGTCAACACGGCCGTATTGAAGCATTTCTTTGCCGGACATGCCGTATGAGGCAAGGTGGAAAACACAATCGGCCCCACGTAAGACCTTTTCGACATCTTGTTTCTTGGAAACATCCCCTAAATAGTAAGTATATATTTAGAGCCATGTTTAACTCGATTTACGGAAACTATCTAACATCTGAAAACACGAGCAACTTCAATTAAAAATATTAGGATCTTAAAAATCCATTTTTCTCTGAAACGTTGAGCATAAAGTTTTGTGTTTTTTTTTAAATAACTCAAAGTCATCAAAAGTCCAAATTTAACAGCTAAAAAACTATAGTAAAAAACTGCGCAGCTCAATTATAAGAATTATAGCTAACCCGGGTTTCCCAAACTTCTTTTGCAGCATCACATTTCCATTTACAATTTACAAGTATCAATCAATCCAATAAATATACTATAAAAACTCTTAATTGGCAGGGAAGAGATTAATAATCTTGATCCAAAATTCAAAATTTAATTCTGCAATAAATAAAAAAAAGACGCGCAGGCACACACACCTTGAATACAGGAAACTCCCCGGTGGCGGAGATCGTTAGACCAAGGTGACTCGGGCCGGAGGTCAAAGGCCCGGACTTGATGGGCCCCTCTTCTGGCTAACTCCAAGCAGAGGGCTGAGCCCACGAAGCCCAGCCCGCCTGTCACCACGAAAGTTTTGTTCTCAATCCCCTCGTTCTCGCTCAAATGCATTTTGAAATTCGCACGCTGCAAATCTGTATAAGACGCTTTTTGTTGTTCAAAGACTAGATCACCAATTATATTAGTATTTTCTGAAATAAGCAGACTATATAGTATCAATCAGGGCCACTTTAACTATTATTTAATAGTATTTAATTTGACTAAACCATTTGGATTGTGGATTAAAATATTAGAAAATTAAAAGTTTTGTTTTAAAAAATTAAAAAAGTTTCGAAATCAGAATTTTTTTTTTTATAATTATTATAATTTGTGCAGAAGACTGAAAATTGAATTTAAAGAAAAAAAAAAAAAGACTGGAAAATGTTGTAAATATTATCAGGCGGTTATGTAAAATCTGAAATTTTTTCCCTTTCCAAAAGGACTTAAACAGATTAAAATACGTCTCAGATTTTAAACTTTGAAGAGATTTTTTTTTTCTTTTTTACTAACTTCATATTTTAGTCGAATTTTCATATTTTTTCTAAACATGTAGCCATATTTACCGTGATTTAGTATTTTAAAATATATTCTTAGCTATGTAATTCCATATGTTAAAAATTACTTTTAGTGTTAAAAAGGTCATATTTTATTTTTGGATTTTAAAAAGATTCAGATTTTCTTAAACAATTATAATATTTTCAAAATGGCATTTGTTTTTTGTTAAACCGGTTTTCATAATTATAACAATTTCAAATTTTATAAAACAATTTACGTATTATTTAAAATCGTATATTTTAAATACCCTTTTAACATATTTGAAACAATTTTAGTTTCTTAAGTAATTTCTATTTTTTAAAAATAAATTATTATATTTTTTCTTTGCCCATCATCTTTGACATATCCCAAAATTTGGTCAAAGTTTATCAACTCATCAGTTGCGGTCCAACAACTTTGCCCATAATCTTTGAATATCCCAAACCTTTGGTAAAATTTTATTATCCCGTAAAAATAAAGTTAAATTGTCATATTTTTTAATTAATAATATAATTAAGTTATCGCCCCCAAAGCTTATCGGGACTAATTTGAAATTTGGCTCATATTAAAAATCTTTTAGCACGTTAGAGCATCTTATGCTATAGTCTAGTTTTGCAATGTCTTTAATGCGCAAAATCAGAGTTATAAAGATAATGGATTATTTCAACTTTTAGAGCATCTTAGATGCTATATTCTAGTTTTGCAAAGTCTTTAACAAAATTAGAGTTATAAAGATAATTGATTATTTCAACTTTATATATATATATATATATATATATATATATATATATATATTGTGAATAGTTATATATACACAATATTATTGGTCATGTTTTATTTTGGGTCACCGTCGACGTACAATAATATTTTCAAACATTTTTATTTGGTGACGCACGCAACTATATAGTTGGTCATTTGAACACAAAGTTCTTTAGGTTCGAGAATGATTAACATTAACTTTTGTTTATAGTCATCATATAGGAAATAACGAGCAAAATTTGTTTTCGCTATCATAACGTCCAAAAACATTAGGGTCATCTGTCGTAATCAACACTTTTTTTTACATTGCACGAGGAGACAATGACAAAATAGGATATCTTTTATAAATTTAATATAAAAATTGTTTTAATTTTAAATTATGCATATAAATATCTAAATTCTATTTTATCTTGAAAAAAACTTGGTAAATACTTATTTAACGAAATATTGGACGACTAAACCATAAGTTTTATAATATATAACTTATTTTACTAATTTAGATTTCGTAGGTCAGCTTTTATCCCTACCTTTACAAATTTACTTACGAACATTTTATTGATCTTCTATATGTTGCATTAAGTCATTTTACTAAAGTTGATATCACCAATCAACTCTTTTTCGGTTGGAAATATTTAACAAATACATTTAAGAGTGAATATCTACACCGTCATTAAATTCTAAAATGAACAAAACTCAACTAAAAAATTGTTCCGAGCCCACTCTCAACGCAGACCTGGGCTTTTTTTCATTTACCATCCCTCTGATTATGCTATCGGATTCATTTAATTGTTGAATATATTACAGCATAACTATTAAAAAAACTCAAACACATTTTAAATAATATAAATACTGAGTTTTTTTATAAAAATACTGTTTTTATAATAAAATAGAATTTATATCTCATATATATGTAATTGTGAATTATCATAATAATTAGTAATATAGTTAAAAAATTATTATTAAAAAATAATTTATAATATAATTATAATTGTACTTGGACGCAAACATTAAAACCATTTTTGCACTTTTTCTATATGTAATATGATGATACAATCTTATATAAAAATGTACTGGTGATTAATATGGTATTTAATCACATATTTTACACAAATAATAATAACATCTAATGGTAATTTTATTTTCATATCATAATATTAAAATGCATATACGAAATACACCTTTATTTTATTTTATTCAAATATAACATAGCATAACATTTATTTAGCCTAAAACATAATATTTAGTCGTGTGTTTCATATTTAACAATATAAAAGACGTATTGACAACATTTATATTTAAAAAATGGTAAATATTAATTGGAGTTTTATATTCTTTTTAATTTTAATTGGAACTGTATTGACAACTTTGTTTATATATATAAAGATAAAAATCCATATCTTTCAAATATAAAACTTTAAAACAAAAAACCAATATTTATTTTATTTAATTTACCTCCCAAGTTATAAGGTTTTTGCACTTTACCTTCAAAATTATAGGATTCTTGTAAATTGTGTCTTTTTCACAATTTTCAACATATTAGATTTTATTTACAATACCAACAAAATTGGTAATTTTATTAGGATTAACCCTTAAAAAAAATCAGAAATTCTAATATATTTTGGGTCATGTTGTAATACGAGTCCAAATGGTAAAGAGATCATGTTTGTATTTTTACGGGGCAAACACTTGTGTTATGCCAGATTGACGGGTCATAACCCGTTAAATTATCTGACCCGATATTATAATGTATTAGTTTTTGTTCTATGATATATTGTTTTTTGTACTGAAAAGTATTGATTTTTCATAAATTTCTGACTCATACTATGATGTATTGGTTTTTATACTATAATGTATTGTTCCTATGATGTATTGGTTTTTCACTATAATGTATTGACTTTTATACTATGATGTAATGATATGGAATTTTGGCCTAATGATGATCCGTTAGTTCGGCCTGACAAAAGTACTGCCCTTTTTACTATAACTTTGTCAGAATCTATCTGAGTTATTAATGTAGGGAATTCACCAAAGGCAAAAGGCATAAAAAGACAAAATACCCTAATTTAATTTTGGAATGAAATCTAAAGAATATCATCCCTCTTAAAAAAGGATAAAATATAAAAAGAACGAAGATATAAATAAAAATTATGCGTGTAGGAATCTGAAAACAATGTGAAGAAATTGTTGATCTAAATTGCAAGGTTGATATTTTACGTACGTACTCCTGATCTTTCAATTCATAATTTTGTTTTGAGCAAGTCTCTTGTGTGACGGCCACATGAATCATTTATCATGTGACGGAGCTCTATACCTATTCAGACCCGGATTTGATCCATCAAATTGGGTCGAATTAGGCAGATTTATTGGATTTGGGGCTCCGTCACATGACAGAAGACCCGTGTGACCGTCACATTTGAGTCTTTGCCTTTTGTTTTTGTCGATTTTTGTTGCAGTTGTCTATTAATGGATAATATCCTTAAGTTATCAAAACTTATATTATTTTGTATGATATTGAAATGTAATAATAATTTGGCATTTTTATTTTTTTAATCCTAAAGTTATGATTTGCTAGGTAAGTCGTCAAGGATTGGGAGAGGAATAAAGGCTAATATAAGGGGAAATATTGTTAACTGGTCCCAACATTGAGGTTTAATTAAATAAATAATATATATTTAAATATAAATTAAAAAAATGTGTTAGGTTCAAAAAACATTACAAAAATGTGTCGGGACGCTGGTGGGAAAAGCGTCCCGCTCACATTCTAGAAGGTACAAACAGTAACCGTTCTAGAATGTGAGCGGGATGCTGTTCCCAAAAGCGTCCCGAACCTCAGTCGACATTCTGGAGGGTACATATAAATAACCGTTCTAGAATGTGAGTCCCGGACCTAAAAAGACTTTCTACTCTTTTTTGGGGCTGAAATGAATAAAAATAATTAATATTTTCACAAAATTAATAATTTTTTCATTTACAAATAAAATCAATTTTATTAAATAATTAACAACTAAACAAGAAACGAAAAAATTCGAATTTTCACATAATTAATGATTTCTCACAAAATAAATAAATTAAGATTTTTTTTTCACATAATTAATAATTTCATATAATTTAACTTTTCACATAATTAAGAATTTACAAAAAATAAATCAATTTACATATTAACAAATTTAATTATTCACATAATTAATAATTTCATCACAAATCAATAAATTTAAATTTTACAAATATATAAATTATTAATTATGTGAAAAAAATCTTAATTTATTTATTTTGTGAGAAATCATTAATTATGTGAAAATTTGAATTTATTCGTTTCTTGTTTAGTTTTAAATTATTTAATAAAATTGATTTTATTTGTAAATGAAAAAATTATTAATTTTGTGAAAATATTAATTATTTTTATTCCATTTCAACCCCAAAAAAGAGTAGAAAGTCTTTTTAGGTCCGGGACTCACATTCTAGAACGGTTATTTATATGTACCCTCTAGAATGTCGACTGAGGTTCGGGACGCTTCTGGGAACATCGTCCCGCTCACATTTAGAACGGTTACTATTTGTACCTTCTAGAATGTGAGCGGGACGCTTTTCCCACCAGCGTCCCGACACATTTTTTTAATGTTTTTTGAACCTAACACATTTTTTTAATTTATATTTAAAATAGTTAGACAGTATTGTGTCCCAATGGAGAGGGAAGGCAGAGAAATCAGAGCTTCATGATTGAAAATTCGTATTTTTTTTTAATTTTTTTTGTTATTATTCGATAATAATCACCATTCCTATATATTAATGCAAAATACTCCTAACTTATGTGTCTGCTTCGTATGTTTTGTTTGGCAAATAAAAAATCCTAGTGGTTCGTTTGCTTATTTGTAATGCGAGCCTAATATTTACCTAATTAAATACTTTTTTTTATTGTATCTTACCTAATTTAATTTTCTTATTATATTATTTCTTATTCGATATTTCCTTTTGATTCTGCTAATATAAAAATATAAATAAGTCATATATAATTAGTAGATAAGATCTAAATTAGTCATTTTAATTAAAACACAAACTACATATGAAATAATTTTAATTAAAAAAAACTTTATTATAAAATAATTAAATAAGTTTTATTGGTAGTATAATTTAAAATAATTTTATTTTTGGAGTTTCAAATATTATGTATAGGTAAAATATGAGTTATTTACAATAATCTAAGTATATAACTAAATATTAGTAATGTATTCAGTCTAAACATAAAAATAGTAAATTATATACTAATAATTAATAAACATTGATTAGACACCAGTACAATGCGACACGGGTTGAGAGTATGACATTTATTGAATATCTCAAAGTATTTAACTAATTATTATTAACGAATTTATTCTAAATATTAATGTATAAAATAATTTAATAATAATAATTAATAAAATAGATATTAGACACGGGTTTAGAATGTGACGCCTTTTGAATTTCTGTAAGTATGTAACTATTAGAGTGTACAAAAATAGTCCGTACCGAAAAAACCCGTACCGAACCAGACCGTTGATAATTCGATCCGCTCTACAATCCATAAAAATGAGATTTTCCAATATATATATATATAATCTGCTTATTTTAGAAAATACTAATATAATGGATTATTTCAACTTTTAGATCCTCTTAGATACTATAGTCTAGTTTTGAAATGTCTTTAATGCGCAAAATTAGAGTTATGATTATTTCAACTTTTAGAGCATGTTAGATGCTGTAGTCTAGTTTTGCAATGTCTTTAATGCACAATATATATATATAGAGAGAGAGACAGGGTTAGGTTCAAATGAGAAACATGTCCTTATTTGTTAACCTAAAGTCAATTATGGGTCGTAAATTTAATTAAATGGATGGACCAGTTTTTTTTATATATTTCCTTATTTGATTAAAAGCATTATAATTATATAATAAAAACACTGATTATGTATATAACTAAAATACTAATAAAATATTGTGATTGTATAATAAAAACACTGCTGATATATAATAAAAGCACTAGTTCAGGTTCGCAAATAAGTGAGGGTTCTCATTGTAACCCACCCCTGTATATATGGAGTGGATCCAATGAGTCCATTTCTTATAGTGAGTACGTATGGCCAAATCACAATGATCCAATACATTAGATCAAATGGATATAAATTAGATTGA
>BMAC01000138.1:1693004-1723188 GCA_014905375.1 Phtheirospermum japonicum
TATATTAGTGAATAGTTATATATACACAACATTATTGGTCATGTTCTATTTTGGGCCACCGTTACCGTACACTAATATCTTCAAACCCTTTTATTTGGTGACGCTCACAACTATATAGTTGGTCATGATTGAACACAAAATTCTTCAGGTTCGAGAATGATTAAAATTAACTTTTGTTTATAGTCAACACATAGGAAATAACGAGCAAAATTTATTTTCGCTATCATAACGTCAAAAAATGTTAGAGTCATCTGTCATAATCAACATTTTTTTTTATATTGCTCGGGGGTTTCTGATAAAACATGATTTCTTTTATAATCAACATTGTTTTTAATTTTAAATTATGCATATAATGTCGAAATTTCATTTTATCTTGAAAAAAACTTGGTAAAAACTTATGTAACGATATATTGGACAACTAAACCATAAGTTTATATAATGTATAACTTATTTTACTAATTTAGATTTCGTAGGCCAGCTTTTATCCCTACCTTTACAAATTTACTTACTACTAACATTTTGTTGATCTTCTATATTGCATTAGGTCATTTTACTAAAGTTGATATCACCAATCAATTATTTTTCCCCTACCTTTACAAATTTACTTACTACTAGCATTTTATTGATCTTCTATATTGCATTAGGTCATTTTACTAAAGTTGATATCACCAATCAATTATTTTTCTGTTGGAAATATTTAACAAATAAATTTAAGAGTGAATATCTATATCTTACACCGTCATTAAATTCTAAAATGAACAAAACTCAACTAAAAAAAATATGAATGGAAAAGTTTAACATAATCATCAGTGTATAAACTTATATAGCTTTTGTTTTTTAAAAAGCTTGAGGAAAGAATATCTTCATTTTTTCTGTGTTAAAAAATAAAAGCGTAACGATGTCTGCCTGAGGTACCATATGTGATGCCCGAGGTTCTATAAATAAATAAATAAAGGGCTGCAAAGCTAGTTCACTAGTTTTTTTTTTGGTTACTAGCCCACTCTAAATATGATTGATGAAATTCTAACAGTTCCATTTTAATTTGCAATAATGACAAAGTGATCTATCAGTTACACCTTTGATTGGCAGACTAATTTGTGCTCGCATGTCAAGTTATGTTAAGAATTCACTATTAATTCCACTCAGAGCATCTTTACCCACGATTCTCCATGCCACACCACTAAAATCCCCTCCACATCATTAACTCTTTTTATATTTCTCCTCATTTTATACTCCTAAATCTACTTTTTATGCGTTCTATATGTTCCCCAACAATTTTAATTCTTATTTTTCATATTTCAATATTATTATATTTTATCTATTAAATCTATTTAATCTATTAGCGAAGATGAAGAAATCTCCGCTATTTCTGGAGCGACAGAGAGTGGAGGAGAAGACGCTCCCACCGCCGAAGAGGAGGTGACTGGGGGAGCGTCAGAAAGAGGAAGAGACGACGACATTATTAGAGATTAAAGGAGAAAAGGCTAAGAAAGGTACCTGTTCTACGAGGGTGGCTGGAGAAACCAAACTGGGTATTTTTCCTTTTTTAAATTAATATTTAATAAAAGTATAATTAATTTAATAATAATTAATTAATATATAAAGTTTTTTCCTCATATTTTAGATTTTTTAATATTTTTTACACTTAATAATGTAATTATTAATAATTATATATAGTAAATCTATTTAATCATAAATTTATGATTAAATCTATGATCTATAATAATAATAATTTATAATTATTTGAAAATAAGCATCAAATTAAGCGTTCCTGATAAATTCGGTAAGAAAAAAACGCATGCAATTTTATTTATATATCTATTATTGATTTTTTCTCAGTTATAATAATATTTACGAGTACTTCAAAATCTTAATTAATAATAAAATTTTAATTTTTTTTAGATGTGAAAAATTATTTATTATAATAATGATATTTATATGAGAAAGGAGAGGAGGTCGATAGGAGAAGATCGGGGATCGGGTAAGAAAGCCAGACCTGAACCGATAATTAGTAAATCATGAATGAATCGGTATACACCATTGGTTCTCCCACAGGATGAGGTTTTTGTGGCGATCGAGTGCAGATCTGATTTGAAATGGCCCCGAACATATTCGGTGACCCCTAGAAGTGAGAAGTCTGACAAGTTTTGTCGTTTCCATAACGACTACGGGCATAACACAGAACAGTGTACTCACCTGAGAGATGAGATAGAGAGTCTTACTCAAGCAGGGCATCTGAAAGAGTTTGTGTACGCGGAGAAAAACAAGAGCAAAGTGAGCTACAAGAAGGGAGGAAGACATCCTTCGCCACAATGTAGAATGGATCAAAGGGTGGATGAGAAGGACCAAAATCCTCCAAAGAGGGGAGTGATTAACATGATTATTGGAGGGCCAGCTGATGGCGACTCAAACAGATTGATGAAGGGTTATGTCAGAGCAGCTGATCCAGAAAGAAGAAGAGGACTAGAGATCGGACATGTAGCTGACAGCCCGGTCATACACTTCGGGCCACAAGATGTGGGGGAGGTCTTGAGGCCACATGCGGTCGCTTTAGTAATCAGAGCGAAGATAGATAATTATGAGGTAGGACGCATCTTTATCGATACAGGAAGCTCAAGCTCGACTGATATCCTGTTCTTAGATTGATTGGAGAGAATGGGTCTTGAGGAGAAGTTGGAGCCAGTAGAGACCTCCTTGATCGGGTTCGCAGGAGGCACCATACATCCCTTGGGGTCAACAGTGCTTTTTGTCTCTTTAGGGGAGGCACCGTGATGGTTCAGTTCCTGGTTGTAGACGCACCTTCGGCATATAATGCCATGTTGGCAAGGCCATCACTTAGTAGCTTCCAGGCGGTGGTAATTATCTACCACATGAAGATGAAGTTCCCAATTAGGGGTGAGGTGGGAGAGGTCGGCAGTGACCAATATACCTCGAGAAAGTTATATTTGCAGAGTGTCAAACAAGGGAGACGGAAGGATGTGCCTAATGAAGCAAACACCTCGGGGGTCCCTAAGTTGCCGGACGAGTCAAAAGAGCACGTAAATCCAAATGAGATGTTAATGATGATGGAAATAGTCCTGGGAGAAGCACATAGAACTGTGAGGGTAGGAACCACCTTATCTCCGGAGATCTTGAAAGAGTTAGTTAGCTTTTTGCGCAATAATGCGGATGCATTCGCCTGGTCGCCAAATGAGTTGGTAGGGATTGAACCGTTTGTTGCAGAGCATAGGTTCAATATCGATCCTTCATTCACGCCAGTCAAGCAAAAGAAAAGAGACTTTGGGGCTAAAAAAGAAGACATTATCCGGGTAGAGGTGCACAAGATACTGGAAGCGAAACACATTAAGGAAATCTAATTCCCAGAGTGGCTGTCCAATGTTGTGCTGGTCCCCAAGACGTAGGATAACTGGAGAATGTGTGTGGATTTCAGGGACTTGAACAAAGCCTGCCCCAAAGACCATTACCCTTTACCAAGGATCGACCAGCTTGTGCACTCAACCTCGGGGTGTGAGCTGCTAAGCATGATGGACGCCTCCCAAGGCTATCACCAAATAAGATTAGAAAAAGAAGAAGACCAGAAGAGGGTCAGTCTCATCACACCTTTTGGCACCTACTGTTACGTGGTAATTCCTTTTAGTCTTAAGAACGCCGGAGCTACATACCAAAGGCTAGTAGACAGGATGCTCTCCCAGCAATTGAGCAGAAACATGGAAGTGTACGTAGATGATATGATGGTAAAAAGTGTGAAGTCAGAATCGCACATAGCTGATCTAGCAGAAACTTTTCAGACGTTGAGAAAGTACCTTATGAAGTTGAATCCAAGAAAATGTACATTTGGGGTCAAGTAGGGAAAACTTTTAGGATACATGGTGACTGGGAGAGGGATTGAGGCCAATCTCGAGAAGATTCAAGCTATCTTAGATATGGCCCCTCCTAGAAACCTGAAAGAGGTCCAGCAGCTAACGGGGCATTTGGCAACGCTGAATAGGTTCATCTCTCGAGCTGCAGAATGTAGCCTTCCTTTCTTCAGAGTATTGGGAAAGACCCCGGGATTCAACTAGAACGCCGAATGTCAAAAAGCTTTTGACGAGCTCAAGGCTTATTTGTCCATAATGTCGCTACTTACGAAGCCTAACCCGGGAGAAATGTTATACCTATATATGTCTACAGGAGAATCCGCAGTAAGTACGATGCTGGTAAGAGAGGAAGGAAAAAATCAAACGTCGGTGTACTATGTCAGTAAAGCACTAAAGGGGCTTAACTTCGGTACGTCGAAATCGAGAAGGGAGCCCTAGCCCTAGTAGTCACGTCTAGGCGATTGAGGCCGTATTTCTCCTCTCATAAAATAATGTTTAGGACTAACCTCCCACTAAAATCAGTTCTCAGTAGGCCCGAGACGTCGGGAAGACTCATTAAATGGGTGATTGAGATGGGTGAATTTGAGATAGAGTTCCAGAATCGGGTGGCTATCAAGGCTCAAGCTTTGGTAATTTCCTGCAGGAAATGATGCGACCTCGGGGGGAGGGAGGGAGGTGGACAGTCTTCGTCGATGGGTCTGCAGGACATTCCAGTGCAGAGCAGGAATAGTGTTGATTATCCTAGAAGGGGACGAAACGGAGTATGTTGTCCGCTTAAATTTTCGAGCATCCAATAATGAGGCAGAGTACGAGGCATGTATAAGAGGAATGCAGATGGCCATGGAGTTAGGAGACAAAAGAGTCTTGGTAAATTTGGACTCACAACTGGTATATAAGCAAACCAGGGTGAATTCGAAGTACGAGAAGAACGCATGAAGAAATACGTTAAAAAATTCAAGAGGTGTCAAGAGAGACTAGAATACTTGGAAATGGTGCAAATTCCAAGGCAGGAAAACAAGCGCGCTGATTATTTGGCGAAGGTAGCTAGCTCGGCAGCGAATTGCAAGGAAAGGCAAATAACTCTCCTCATGGCACCTGAGGAAGTGACAAATAACACTATATCCGAGTTGTTAGAAGTAGGGGATTGGCAGGAGGAGATAAAGGCATACTTGGAAAAGGGGACCTTGTCCGTTGATCGCAGCCTGGTGGCTAGGCTTAAGATATGAGCTACACGTTTCTGTCTGATAGGAGGAAAATTGTACAAAAGAGGATTTAGGGTACCTTTACGTAAATGCTTGGGGATGAAAGAAAGCGAATAGGTGCTTCGGGAAATGCACGAGGGGTACTGTGGCAATCATATGGGTGCCCGAGCTTTAGTCCAGAAGATCTTGAGAGCAGGATACTTCTGGCCCTATATGAAAGTCGATGCAGAAAAGATGGTAAAAAAATGTGGGAAATGCCAGCTACATGCCCTTTTGATGCATAGGCCAGCAGAAGAGCTCATGACCATGAGCGCAACATGCCCCTTTTCGAAATGGGGAATCGACTTGGTAGGCTCTTTTCCTATGGCACCAGGGCAGAGGAAACTCTTGGTGGTAGCTGTGGATTATTTCAGTAAATGGGTAGAAGCGAACCATTAGCAAGGGTCACGGAGGAAGATATATTGAGGTTCCCGTGGAGGAACATCGTATGTCATTTTGGGATACCTCGGGTGCTTGTATTAGATAACGGAACCCAGTTCACGGGAAAAGGCCTGAAGGAATGGTGTGATAGAATGAAGATCAAACAACACTTCACCTCGGTGTATCACCCACAGGCTAATGGACAGGTCAAAGCTACCAATAAGGTCTTGGTAAGGGAAACAAAAACGCAACTGGAAAAGGTAGGAGGAAGATGGGTTGAGGAGCTCCATTCGGTTTTATAGGAGTACCACACCAACCCAAAAGAGGTCACCAGGGAGAGCCCTTTTAGCTTGGTATATGGTATGGATGCTGTCATACCAGCGGAGGTCTGCGCGGAACCTCATAGAGTGTTGACATCTGATGAGGAGCAAAACGAGGTGATGATACGGGACTCTTTGGATTTGATAGCCGAGAAGAGGGAAAAGGCATTCCTCCGAATGGAGGAGATGAGAAGAAGGATGAGAGCGACTTACAATAATAGGGTGATGAAGAGGAATTTCCAGGTCGGAGATTGGGTATTAAGAAAGGCAGGCTTGGCCAGTAACCTTGGAAAGCTGGGGGATAATTAGGAAGGGCCCTTCAAAGTAACATGAGTGTTGGCAGGAGGTGGTTATGAGATAAAAGATACGGAGGGGAGAAAAGTACCTCGGGCCTGGAATGTAGCCAATTTGAAGACTTATTTTGTATAAGGTAGAGGTAAGGAACAACTCTCTGGACTTATTCGCACAGGTCTCTTGAGAATAGCGTTAAATTACCTGATTGTACTTTGATTATGAGTTTTTTTCTAATGGAGCCAATATTTATTATGCAAAGACAAAAGGAATATTGACAAAGCTTTGAAACTTTGAAAATCGCCGAGCAAATGCTTGGGATCGATAAAGTGATGTATATCACTTGGACCCTACTCGCGGTGACGAGTCGAGCGGATGCTTGGAGTTGGTCGAAGTGGCGAATGCCATTTGGCTTGGCGGATGCCCGTGCATAAAACAAAGTAGATATACACTAAGTGCAGAAGCACTAAATAAAATGCACCCTTTATTATTATTAAGCCTTGACCTCAAAGTCAACTAATTATTAAAAGACAGGAAATAATCAATCAGAAGAGCGACGCTGAGCATTCTTCAACTTCCACAGCTCGTGGTCCACCTTATAGAATCTCAGATAGTAGAGGTCGACACGACGAGTTTCAGCTTCCGCACTGGAAGCTAGAGCCTAATTCACTTTGAACAAGCGGCTCACTTGCTCACAAAGGTCCAACACTTCCTCACGGAGATGAAGGACATAATGATTGGAGGATTTCCAGTGGTCCTTATAGAATTTTTTGTGTTGTCCTTTTTTCAAGTGGCGGCGGAGCTTGTCCACCTCTTCTTGAAGTTCATAAGCATCCGGTGGAGGGCTAACGAAGGACTCGAATAGGGGTGGGTTGGTACGGTATACCGTGATATTTATACCATACCGCATACCACACCGAAATTTTCGGTATGAGAAAATGTCATACCGTTACCATAGCGGAATTTTCGGTATACCAAAAATTTCGGTATGAAAAATCAGATACCGATACCATACCAAGATTTCGGTATACCAAAATTTTCGGTACGGTAACGGTATACAGAGTTTGTTTTGTATTTTTTTGGGTACGGTAACAGTATACCGAATTTTAGATATGTATTTTTTTGTTTGTTTTATATTTTTTTCGGTATATCGGTACATACCGGTATACCGTCAATTTTTGAAAATATCATACCGTTACCGTACCAAAATTTTTGGTATGGTATCATACCGTTCCGAAAATCACGGTATACCAAAAATTATGGTATTTTCGATAAATTTTGGTACGGTATTGACGGTATACCGATATTTTCGGTATTTTTCCCACCCCTAGACCCGAACATGATTGAATAAAGGGAATTTTGTGACAAATAAAGGAGGGATAGGGGTCTATAAAGAAAAGTTCTTCTACTAATACCATCGAAATATCGTACGAACAAGGACAAAAGGCCCGCTTTAATGATGGGCAACATATGTAGCTCAGGTATGCCAAACGGTTATCACTGAAGGCTTTGAGACATAGGAAACCTCCTCAATCACCGCGTTCAGAAACCAAGTGATCGGGCGCGTACTGGAGATACAAAGGAGAGACGGAATCTTTAGAGAAACGTGGAAAATTAGACATAGATAAAAACACAAGTTAAAACAGATAAGGGTCGAAGGAAAAATCATTCATTCATCAACATGAACTTCGATTACAAGGATGGGCTTCATGTCATACAGTTAAAAGGTAAAAACACAAAGATGACACTACACCCAGCCTAGAAACAAAAACCCTAACAACCCGAATCAGAGGTGGAGATAAGACCCGTCTGGAGCATCGTACTGAATTGACCATCCCCGATATCTCCTCCCTCGCCTTCAACCATGGGAGTGTTTCCGGGGATGATCGGGAGAGCAGGATCGGTTGGATTAGCAACCTGAACCTCGGGCTCGAAGTGATGAAGAGCATACTCCAAAAAGTCTGCAGTCCCAATGGAGTTAATCCGGGTGTCCTCGTCACTTGAAGCAATGTGAGGGCAATCAGGGGCGCCGTCCAAAGCAGCTTCATTGTCAAAAGTTTCCATCGAACCCCCCGAAGCCACCCACTCCTTCACCTTGTCCAGGAGGTAGTCCGCGTAAAAAGGGATCGTCCCTAGCAGGATCCTGTAAAGGTCCTCAGAGCGGACGAAGACCTGGCGGGTAGCATCCCGAACTCGCTGAACCATAGATATACCTTACTATGATTGAAGATAGCTCTTCCGGCCTGATCTCACACCTTCAGCATGAGCCTTCTCAACCTTACTCAAGAGCTCGCACTCTTGAACCTCCAATTGAGCCTTCAGAGAAGAAACCTCCTCTTGGCTCTCCTTCAAGGTATCTTGGGAGTGCTCCAGCTTAGAGCTCAAGGTGTCAACCTGATCCCGTGCAACTTTGAGATCAACAACCAATTTGGGGTCATTGAAGCCAAGATGTGCTCGGGAATTAAGGTTGGAGGTCAGGGCCAGGGCCTGTAAAGAGGGGAAAAGATAATATTTAAGGTTGAAATACAGAAAATCACAAGTCTATAAAGATCGGGGCCATTTACCTTTGAGAGAGTTAAACCCCAAGCATCGAGCAACTCAACATCCTCCCACTTCTCCACCCGATCCCTATCGATGGTAGGGGAAACACCTTGCAGATACTGAGCAGCGATGTGGCCATCCTCATTCCTTAACACACTTTGTGTGAAGAAGGATTGGTTCGGGGTAGAAAGGGAGGAACCCAAGGGGGGAGTGATCCTAGCCTTCTTCAGTTGAGGCTGGTCAACCTCAATCAGAGCCTTCTTGGAAGGTAAGGGCTCACCAGAACTTTTGATGGGGAGATCGCCTCGAGGCTCGGTAGTCGCCTTAGGAATGGCCCGACTCACGGACACAACCTTCTCTCGTGGCTCCCCATCTTTAGTTCGCAACCTCTTGAACATTGTATCTACAAAAGAAAAGCAGGGTGAAAGAACGAAGATAAGAAAAGGGTCAGTTAGTATAAAGACAAAGATACGTGGTTTACTAATGTCCATTTCCAGTGGAGACTCGAGCAGACTAAGACCGTAGTGATAGAGCAAGGAGGTGCGGATAAGGCGAGACAGGTCGAAGGTCCTTTGCGTGATGCAATCTACGAGGTCTTGCGTACCTTGTGACCTTTTTTTGATATTATATTTTCGTTGAGTGGGGATATGCCATATCCACTCAGTAGGAAAATGCCAAGGATCAGGAGACCTGGCAAAAAAGAAGCGTTGCTTTCACTCCTGGTTCGAAGAAGGGGCTTTATCCAGGAATTTAGCATCGCCTCGGGAGGAAAAGTAAAAGAAACCAGAGGGGTTAAGGGATTTGTCTTGGAAGAGAGAAAAGAAGAGAGCAGCGGTAGGGATTAATACCCAAATATCGAGTGACAAGTATGAAACCAATCATATTTCGGAAAGAGTTCGGGGCAAATTGATTCAGGGGAATCTCGTAAAGACGGGAGATCTCCATCAGCAGAGGAGGAATGGGAAAATGGAGGGCCCCATCTAATTGTCCAACATAAAAGGTCAAATAGCTCGGGGGTGGATGAGGGGCTCTATCTTCTTGGGATGGAAGGATTGACCGATATGAAGAAGGGAGGCTAATATTGGAACGAATATATCCCAAGATTTTATTAGTAATAATATGGGGTATATGTCGGGGATCCAAAACAGGGGGAACTGAGGATAAAGGTTCCCCCGAGCAGTGAGGGGTCGAGGATGACTCACTTCGAGGTGAAGTGGTATGCTCCATGAATCCCGATTTCTTGCCAAGCCCAGGGGAGGATAAAGGAGAGACAGGGATGAGTCTCAAATCATCAGTAGGTGTACGATATGTTGAAGGGGTAGACATAATAAATAATAATAATAAAAATAAAAATAATAAAACAACTGTAACGAAAGAAAAGATAAGAGAAGAGGATTGAGCAATACCTATTTGAAGGGTTGAATCTACAGAAAACTCAAGAACAGTTTGAAGATGGGATGAAGATTTGACGATGAACAGCTTGAAGGTTGGGGGATGAATAGCAAGGTAGGAGGATTATTTTCATAGTTTTCGTGGTGTTGAAAGTATCAACGGGTTCATGTCTTGATATTATCGGAAATCGATTCGATTGTAAGATTCTCTGTGTTTGTAGCTTGAAGAAATAAAAGGAAAATGAAAATAAAGCAAGTAAACTATCTAAACTATCCTAGAAATTAAAATAACAAGTTGGTAGGATGCCTCGTCGTATCCCTCAATATGTAAATGCAAACAAAATAAAAATTTTAGCAAAACAAGCAATGTTTCACCAAATACAAGCATGCAAGCACAAGGTACAACAATGCATAAAAACTCAAATAATGCAAATAAGCAATAATTGAAAGCATGAATGGATAAAGCAATGAAAATATACGGGAAGGTTTAAAACTTTATGAAAAATAACAAGCAACAAGCAATAGATCTAAGATTAAGCATGAAACAAAGCACAAAATTTTAATTCAAAATAAAGCATGTGTAAAACTCAAAATCAAGACAATCCAAGACCCGATCTATGATCTAGACGTGTCACTCATCTAGATTCCATAGCCAATTCTTAAGATCTAACATGAATTCAAGGTGCTAAGACAAAAAACATGAAATGAAGAAAAATGCACGAAATATATGAAATTACGTGAAATTAAACGATCTAGGCCTCAATCTATGATCTAGTTGTTTCACTCAACTAGATTCCGTAGATGATCCACAAGACCAAGCACAAATTCTAATGCCTAAGGCAAAAAACATAAAACAAATGAAGAACAAAGCATGAAATTGAAAGAAAGCTTATTAGAATTAAAGAGAGAATCCAAAAGCTTGATTGAAATTGTAAGGAATTAAAAACTCAAGGGAGTACTTGAATCCTTCTTGAGCTTACAAACCCAAGACAAAGCTTGAAATTAAATATAGAGAGATAAAATAATCCCAAACCCAAGCTTGGGTTGGGAGGAGGTGTTTTTACAAAATGAGAGATAGGTATATTTATACAAGGTAATTAGGGATAAAGTGGTCAATTGTCACTTGTAAGCTTGGATGTCCCATGTTTGACCAATTTTGACCCAAAATGGTCATTCTAGACCATTTGGGCCGAGTTGGGCTCGATTGGCTCGACAAATTTGCAAAGTGGCTCGACATGGGCCGAGATGGCTCGGCACTGGGCGGGAGTGGTCGGCCGCTGTCGGCAGGCGTGTGTGGGCATGGCGGGCGGGCTCGGAAGGCATGGCGTGCAAGCGGGACTCGGCAGGCGTGGCGCACAGTCGATCGACTGGCACGGCAGTCGATCGACAGCTCTCGGCAGGACGGGCGTGGGCGGAAACACACTGTCGAGCAGTCGATCAACAGCTCTCGGCGCTCTCGGCAGCTGTGGCCGCCAAGCGTCGGCCGACGCAGGCGGGGCGTCTTGGCAGCTCTCGGCGGGACCGCTCGGCAGCTGCGCGCGGGCATGCTCAGCAGCGCTCGGTAGCTGCCGACAGGTCTCGGCAGCTGCGCGCGGGCATGTTCGGCTTGGTTTGATTTTCGGGCCTCAATGCCTTCACCTATAAAATAGGAATTTAAACCATGTAAAACCATGATTTACCACAATCCTCAAGTTAATCGAACCATTTAACCAAATTAAATATAAAATTAACAAGAAACACGAAAAACAATAAAACAAGAAAAATAACCTAAAAACCTAACTCAAAACGACTCAAAACTACTAGAACCGAACCTAAACCCTAACTAAAAATACAAGAAAAAATACAACAATTACATGCAAAACAAGGATCTTGTCAGAGCTAAGGAACTTCTGACGCTAAGTGAAAGTAGGGAATAGAAAATATGAAGAGTAAAACTGAAGTCTTACGACTTGGACTATATGAAACAAGAGAATTCCAAAAGGCATCCAAAGAAGGCCAAGAGATTTCATCATGACCATTGATTCTCAAAGAGGCGGGAGAATCAGATCTCCTAGGGAAACACAAAAGCCCTAAAATGCGTCCTCAATAGATCAGGGAAGACTAAAATTGGGCCTCACCAACTCGGGGATGGCCTAAATTGGGCCAGAAAAATGTAAGAAAATGGCTTAATGGGCCGCATCAGCTCTGGGATGGCCTAAATTGGGCCGAAAAAAATGCAAGAAAATGGATTAATAAGCCGCATCAGCTCGGGGATGGCCTAAATCGGGCCGGAAAAAATGCAAGAAAATGGCATAACGGGCTGCATCAGATCAGGGATGGCCTAAATTAGGCCGGAAAAAATGCAAGGAAATGGCTTAATGGGCCTCATCAGCTCGGGGATGGCCTAAATTGGGCCGGAAGAAATGCAAGAAGATAACTTAATGAGCCTCGGCAGCTCGGGGAGGGCCCAAGTTGGGCCAGGAAAAATCGAGTTTGGGGCAAGGCCAAAGGGTCACCCAGCAAATTAGCTTAAAGGCATTGAGATTGGGGCATAGGGTCGGGGCATGGCAAGATTTCAACCAAAAAAAATTCAAAATCCTAAACTTGAGGCTCAGGTTCGAGGTCGGGTCATGAAAAAACTCAATTTAAAAATCAAGATTCCAGCTCGGGTTCATAGAATGAGCTCGGAATAGGAAAAAGTTGGGTCAACTAAAATCAGAATATCAGGTCGAGGCTCAAATTTGAGCTCAGGGCATTTTAAAGATACAGTCAATGAATTTAGAATTCTAGCTCGGGCTCATAGAATGAGCTCGGGGTAAGGAAAAGTTAGGTCAACCAAAATCCGAATATCAGGTCGGAGCTTAGATTTGAGCTCGGGGTATTTCAAAGACTCAGCCAACGAATTTGGATCTCCAGATCGGGACTCATATATGGACTTGGGGAATGGAAAACTAAGCTCTCAAAATCAGGATGTTAGCTCGGGCTCATAGATTGAGCTCGGGGCAGGGAAAAATTGGGCCAGAAAATTCAGAATGCTTAGTTAGGAAGGAATTGGCAGACTTAGCGCATTACTATGGTCACTTTCACAAAGGAGTACGCGACCATAGTGGGTGGGTGGGTGGGGGTGGGGGGTGGGGGGTAATTGTTTCAGGTCTATGTATGTAGATCGGGGCATAGATTGAGCTCAGGTCTATGTATTCAGATCGGGGCCGTAGATTGAGCTCAGGTCTATGTATTCAGCTCGGGGTTTTAGATCAGATCAAATTATCTGGAAGAGCTCGGGGTTCCAGCTCAGGGCAGAGTGGCAGAGAGAAAAACCTGGAAGGGTGACGTGGCATTACGACCCTAATTTCACGGAAATCCAAAAAAAGTACACCTATAAATAGTTAATCACAAAGTTAAAGGAAGATAACTTATTACCTAATAAAGCCCTTACTCTGCCAAACTTTCTCCGTACGCTAACATAAGCATCGGAGGGGGTTCACCGGAAAACCTTCCGGTCCCCGTCTGACATTTCTTTTGAACGCAGGTTTTATCAATTGTAGAGATCAGGTTTCATCTTTTGGGAATTTAAGGTCATCAAGTTGGATCTTATTTAAAGGTAATAAACAATTTCGATCTGAGTCGCCTTACACCAACTTTCAAGTCTAATTTGAGAAATCAAGATGGAGATATATTTTAAGTTAGTTTTTTCTAAATGGTAACATACATTTTCTAAATAGACTTCAAACATTCGACATGTTATTATTTTTTAAAATTGGTGGAAGCACATACTCAATTCGTGCTTCCTATTTTGTTTTTTTGTGCGATTTCATTTTGCGCTTCCAAGTTTTTTTAAAAAAACATGGCGCAATTTGAGTATGCGCTTACCTTTCTTATATAAATTGCGGAGAAGCGATTTCATTGTGTGCCTCTAACTTTTATTTTATTTAATGGTGGAAGCGTAATTTAGGTATGTGTTTCTCGTATATCTTTTAATGTTTTGGATGAAAGCGTAGTTTGAATCTACACTTCTATTAGTTTTTTCTAAACAACACGCAGTTTGACTATGCTTCAAACAACCTATTTTAAACACCTCACAATTTTGCCCTCTTTTTGGGCTCAATATCATTTGTTTTACCAAATTAACTATATTGATCTCAATAGAAATGTTGAGAAGTTTTAACTAAAACCTGATTAGAGCCTAAATATTTTTATTTTAAGTGATCTAACAATTCAAAAAGTCATTTGTTAATTATTTTGAGAGTTTAATGTATCTATTTTTTTATTTATATAATATTTAATATATCTATTTATATAACATTGATATATTATTTTTATTTTATTTTTTATGTTTGCAAGAATTTACGTAAAATTATTTTTACCAGATGAATTTGTTTCTTTTTTGTTAATATTTCAAAAGTACGCATTGAAAACTAGTTAAAAATTTAAAATAAAATAAAATATATGTATTTATTTTATTTTAAAACTTTAAATTATTGATATGTTGTTGTCCATTGGTTATAATTGTATATGTTATCTATATTTTTCATACAGCTAATTGTCGAGAATAACTATTTTTCCTTTCCAAACTCAATAGTAATTGACATTTCAAATTATATATCTAATTGGTTATCATGAATAAATACGTTTCCCATATATAATATATATAATATATATGTTTGCAAAAATAATGTGATATTTATAATAAATATTTTTTTTTAAAAAGTTTAAATAAACAAACATATTTTCACAAATTGAATGTTGTGTATTTTATATTAGTCACTACTATATCTTTTGTATTCTAATAAGTATTAGGAATTTGTCAAAATAAATTTATATAGTTCTTTAATTGATGGTTTAATCAATGAGAAATCTAATAAAAATGTTATAGATCTTGAAACATCTTGATAGAATGCTTGATAAAAAGTGCTCAGGATCAATTTGTTGAGCCAAAATACTTTTATCATTTTGATAATTTAACGATTTCATCGTATGTCACACGAAATAAAAGTATTACAAATAAATAAACAAAAATACAAAGATATATTTGATAATATATAATTGTTAGGGATAATTTTTTCTTGGCTCTCCAATGTATGCAATTTTTTTCACTTTGCCCCCCTAAAGTATTTTTTGTTCCACTTTGCCCCCTGATGTACAATAATTTTCAACGTTGGCCCCCAAACTTTATTTCCGACGGAATATTCCTTCTAGATTCTATCGACGGGCAGTTGGGGGCAAAGTGGAAAAATTTTATAGTTTGGGGGGCAAATTAAAATAATATAAACATTAAAATTCTTGTTTTAAAATCTTATATTTGAAAAAGATATATAATTTTTATCTTATACTCCACACACACACACAAAGTTGTCAATACAATTTCAAATTAAAAAAAAAAAACCCATAAATTTCCAATTAATATTTATAGTTTTTTAAATATAAATATTGTCAATACATCTTTTATATTATTAATTATTAAACACATGAACAAGTATTATGTAAATTATTATGATACGAAAAATAAGATTATCATTCAATATTATTATTTGTATAAAAAGTGTGATTAAATACTATATTAATCATGAGTACATTAATTATTATATAAGATTATAATTATCGAATAATTAATATATAATTAAAATCTTATAATATCAAGAGTTTAATTATATTAATTATTCTATAATTATAATCTTATATAATAATGTACTCATGATTAATATAGTATTTAATCACACTTTTTATATAAATAATAATATCGAAAGCTAATTTTATTCTTCGTATCATAATATTATAATGCATATACGAAATACACTTTTATTTTATTTTGTTCAATCATAATATATAAATAATAATATATTATTATGTTACTTAGTCTAAAAACTTACATAATACTTAGTCATGTGTTTTATATTTAATAATATAAAAGATGTATTGATAATATTTATATTTAGAAAATTATAAATATTAATTGGAAATTTATAGGTTTTTTTTTTAATTGGAATTGTATTGACAACTTTGTGTGTGTGTGAGAGTATAAGATAAAAATTATATATCTTTTTCAAATATAAAATTTTAAAATAAAAATTTAATATTCATATTATTTAAATTTGCCCCAAGTTATAAGATTTTTTGCACTTTACCCCCCAAACTATAAGATTCTTTCACTTTGTCCCCCCAACTGCCCATCAATGGAATTTACAAGGAATATTCTGCCGGAAATAAAATTTGGGGGGTAACGTCGAAATTATTGTACATCATGGGACAAAGTGAAACAAAAAATATTTTGGGGGACAAAATGAAAAAAACTGCATACATTGGGAGAAAAAAAAAATTATCCATAATTATTATAATTTTTAAACCGAACTAAGTTTATTGTTAAATATTAGTTAAAAGATAAACAAGTGTCGTCGAGCTGTCAGCTGTGATATGATGTCTTAAATCTTTTGCTTATTTTCTTGTTCAGTGAAGAAGCAAGCAAGCAAGACCAAAGTTCTTGGGTCGGGTTTTGGCGGGCCGGGTCTGCAGACAAGAGCTCCGCTCCGTAACTATTGAACCCTTCTCATTTCAGCTTTTTTAATCGGTTAAATTCTCTTGCATTCTTGCTTCATTAATGGGTTTTGTCCTTTTAATTCTTCAATTGTTTTGTTTTTTTGAAGCATTTCTCGAGCTGTCATATTTTTTGCAGCATTATGCATTGAAAATTGACACATTCGATGGGTTGATATGTCACTAATATTTTGCCATTTTTATCTGAAATTACTGTATTTTCTGTTTTAGTCACGTTTGTTGTAGAATTAGAATGGAACTGGTATTATAGCTTGAATGGTGGGTTATGAGGGGTTTACCGGGCGAGATTAAGCTTCTAATTGCCTTTTCTGTAACTTAATTAATTGTATTTTCGTGCTTGAGCTCAAATAAGGCTCGATTACTAAGAACTGTATTGATTTTGATTCTAGATCGGGCTTCGATTGCTGATAGCAAACTTACTCATTTAATTTAGATAATTTGTATAAAATATATAATTTTTTTCTTTTTGATTGAGGGATGAACGACATGGATAACTTGGATCCTGGGAAGATAAAGAAAATTACTTGGAAAAGAAGTAAAACCGCGCCGGATGTGAAAAACGAAGGCGAACATTCCAATGCATGCAAAGAAGGTGGTGAGAAAAGGCGCCGTTGTGATTCTCTGCAATTGTCCGCATTTACCGGGCCCCGCAACTCCTCGGCCCAGCCGTTCGTGTTGCCCCTGCTACCGATTCCGAAGATCGGAGAGTTGTGCTCAGACACTTCGACCGACTTTACCGGAACAGCTTGCTCAGCGAGGACGGGCCCACCCGTTGGAGCTGTAGACATCGGTGTGAGCAAATCCTCTTATTACTTTTGCATCGCTCTACCCGGAGTCAAGAAAGATCCTGGTAAATTTGTTTTGCACTTCGTCGTTTGATGTTTGGAATTTTCATTTTTCACTAAATTAGGGACAGTTTTTGTCTTTATCAGGAGATTTCAGCTGCACGATCCAAAGGGACGGGAAGGTTTGTGTTCAAGGCGTGACGTCTACTGGCGGGAAAATAGTCAAAAAGTATTCCCGAGTTTTCGAAATGAAAATCCAGCAACAATGCCCGCCTGGACCCTTCAGGCTTTTCTTCAGTCTGCCGGGGCCCGTTGATCCGAGTCTGTTTGAATCCACTTTCAGATCCGATGGCATCTTCGAAGCCATCGTTGCCAAGTACGAGTAGCGCCCTCGTGTCTTAGTTAATGTGCATAGAACTAACTGTTCATCTTTTGCGTAAGTTGTAGCTTACGGAATGTTCTAGAAGCCGTGTGCACATGTTGATATGCTTTTTTGTCATTGGACACTATGCTCAAATGGTCATCTTTTATGTAAGTTGTAGTTTTGCTTCATATTTAATTAGAATTGGAAGCCAATGGAAGGACACCCTTTAGATTTATGATTCTGATTCTTGTTTGACTTATTAAACATATAAATCACTTTTTTTTTTTTTTTCAATTCTCCACCAATACAGTTTTCAATGAAAATTATACTTGAGTCAAAGAAAAACAAAAAAAAAAACATTTAAAAAAAGAAAGAAAGTATGAAATCCAAGAGAACAGAACAGAGAGACAGGACATCATAGTTATTTAGTGTTTCTTGTCTTTGGTAGGAAAAGAAGCCATTTTGTTGATGCCACACATCCCAGCAGGCTTCCCTGTACCTCTCTTCAACCTTATGAATCCCTTTTCTCCCCAGGTGGGCCCCCATGAGTTCTTCACAATGATGTAATCCAATCCCTTCTTCTCCGATCCGTATCCAACGGCTGCCACTCCATGATCAAGATCAGTCCCACATTTCCCTTCAAACACACCCTACATCACCCATCCAAATTAACTTATCAACTTCTTTATATCAAAATGTTTAAAACTAAATAACAATCTTGGTACATTTTGTTTTATTTTATTTTATTTTTTGACTTACCCCTTTGTAGAACTGAAATTCTCTACCAGAAGCATCAATGGCCACACTTAGAGGCTGGTTGGCCAGAGCTTTCAACAGGCTCGTCTCATTGTTCGCGGGCACGTCATGGTAACCGGTAATAGTAACTACCTCTGACTCACCCTGAAATAAATTTCGTTAAAGAAATATATATCAATATCATTGAAACTTGGAGAAAAGAAAAAAAGAGTTTTTGTAATTAGACTAAATTTAAGTTTATTCATTACCCTGTTTTCTTCACATGTTCCTTCTTCCATAAGGTAAGGGTAGTCTTCTTCCTTACGAAGCCCACCGTTGGAAATAATGTAAGAAAATGCATAATCCATTAGGCCTCCATTGCACCCACTGTTGAAAGTTGTGTCGCAATCGATCAGCTCCTGCTCGGACAATTCTGTTAGATTCCCCGTCGTGATTTGGTTTATGCCCTCAACCGCGGCCACGGTCGAAAATGCCCAGCAACTCCCTGTATATATATTTCATGTGGCCAAAGGTATTTACAAACATTAATCGTATGTTCGATTTTTGAGATAATTACATTTTGACCCACAAACCATCGTGAGTTTTGCAGTTTGCCTAGTAAACTTTCGAAATTTCTCTTTTGCATGCCTAACTTTGAACATTGCATGTCACGAGCTGACAAATGTCATCTACAGGTTAGTCCAGAGTCCATAATGGGGTACATGCCCTCGTCCATTTCTTTTTGAATATTCATGTTTTTTTATACAATATATATTAATTAGTTAAAAATATGTATTTTTTGCCCGGTAGTGAAAAAAAAAGGAACATATATACGTACCGCATGAACCTTGGTTCTTGACCCGAGCAACGGCTCCTTTCTTTCTCCAGTCCACGGATTTTGGCAAGCTCTCGAAATCCCGGTACTTAAATTCTTGAGGGGACACGTTTCTCTCGGGCAATTTATCAACCTTGAGCCCCAAGTATTTCTGCTTGAACTCCTCATGGCTCATGTCAGCGAACTCGTTCAAGCCGAGCCAATAGTTACTAGTGACCTTATTTGTCTCGTCAATGTGCTTCAAATTGTCCTTGAAAATCGCAAACCTATGCCACTTCTCCTCGAGGCTCTTGTACTTCTTGCCATGCTTGTCGATCCACGACTCGAAGAGGTTTACGAGCTTGTCGATGCACGTCAGGTCGTCGGGTGAGTAGCCGACGATCGAGAAATCGTGGGCCCATGCGGTGATCGACAGGGCGAATAGCGCGAAACCCGCGAGGAATAGTAGCTTGGGGAGTGATGGGAAGGCCATGTTCGGTGCTCTAAAATGGGAAGTGAATAAATGTTTTGTGTTGGTTGATGAGTGAAAGGGGATTGTGTTGGAGGGTTTTTATAGGTGTGGGTTTGTGTGAAAAAAAGGTGTTGTGTGGTGGTGTTTGCTTTCAAGTGAAGATGGCTGAGACTTTAAGGCTGGTTCTTTTGGGTAAAGCTTTATTTCAAAGCATGTTTCGAAATCTATACACAATGCCTGACGATGACACGTGATGGTATACTTTTGCTAGATGGAGAAAGTCTTTGAGTTTAAAGAATGTTTTTGGGTGATGGTAAAAATCTAATTTCAAGTTCAAAGGGTCAAAACAGACAATTTTTAGTATTATTTCTAAGGGATGCGACATTATATGTACATATTATTTAAGGATAATTAAAAATAAATTAAAAATCTACGAATTAGATGATGCGATTTCAAAATATTACAAATAGTACCAATTTTTCATCGGGCCATTAGTTTTACTTAGAAAGCTTTAGATGTATGCATGTAATATGTAAGAGAAAAATGTAAGGTTACCACTTATCTCTATAATATTTAGAAAATTTTATTCATGTAATTATAAAAATATTTGATGATGCCCCGACGTGTAATCTAATCCTCAAAGTTGGCTGGGATTTTTGGTAATTTGGCCGAGTAGTTTTGTAATTATCCTAAAATTATGTTTATGGTATTTTAGGAAAAGCGATTATTCTCAACAACCCCTATTCGGTTATACGCCACATTTGGGAGCTCAGGTCTCTCTCCCGCTCTTCCCTTAATGCTTTCGGGATGTCAGGAATGGTCGGGTCGTTTAATCGCTTGCTTTGCTTGCTTTCCTCCCTTTGGGATGTCGGTCGCTGCGCTTTGCTTCGCTTAGTGAATTCCCTCATTCTTGAGCCTTCTTGATCTAGTGTAGCTAGGGTCGCGGTCCTACAATACCTTGCCCGGCCTTGCCTTTCCTTTACTAAGGGTGGTAATCCTAGCCTTGCCTTTCCTTCTCTCCCACAGCAGTTTAACCCTTGCCATGCCAATTTCATTCCTAGGAGGTGGCGACCATTCTTAAGAACCAAAAAGACTGAGCTGAGGGAACCCCTATGATTCACTGAAACGACGGTAGGAGGGCCCTTGATCTATCAATAGAGGGAGCAAAAAAACGGGCTACCTGCATACTCATTCAATGAAGATGAATCTCAAAATATAGTTTGGCGCCCGATTTGGGCCCTCTTGCTGGTGACGAGCTTTGAGTTTTTCTGGTGGTAGTGTTGTGTATTTGGGCTGTGTGTGTATTTTTGCGTGAGAGGAGAAATAGATAGGAAAGAGGATGAGTGTTTGAAGTATTATTTTGTTACCATCATCCGTCAACTTAAAGTTTCATACCAATACATTATAGTATAAAACCAATGTAATATAATAAAAAAATTTATATATCACATCATAGTAATGGCTAATATGGTCGGATGAAACATGATCCATCAATCTAACATGACACAAGTTTTTGTCATATTTTAAATACCGTACCAATGATCATATCGGTCAAGTCTACATTTTGAGGTGTGAAACCCTACTTAATAATTCAAAGGTGGCCTTTGGATGTTGTCGTGACGCTTTGGTAACAAAGGCCTTATTAGATTCAGCTACTATAGTTGTTCGGAACTCACAACCAGTCCGACTGGGGGTAAGAATTTCTTCGAATATGTTCTTGAATTCATTCGGSATGTGAGTAAAACGCAAATTAGAAAAGAATATGGCCCTTGGGTTCCTTTTATTGGAACTATATTTCTATTTATTTTTGTTTCTAATTGGTCGGGAATAAAATTTCCATTTATCCGTGATTTAGGCATAGTTAGCAATCCATTCTATAATTCTTCTCATCCCCTCTTGTGGGAAAGATATCCCACAAAGAAAAGAATTGTACAGACATAAAAACCAGATTCATATGAAAAGAAAAGATTATGTAGCTTCTATATTATTCTATTTATTTGAATTGTTCATTTTTGACAAGAATCAGTATGATATATTTCAATACGATTCGGTTCCATCCTAATGGAATCACCAAAGATCCCTATTACCAGCTAAATCCATTGGAAAGATTCGAAATAAACAACAACAACAACAACAACAAAAGTAAGTGGACCTGGTAAGCGGTTAAAACGTAAGGCTGGTTGAAACGCTGGTATCACCATTTTTAATTTGTATAAAAATAGTGAAAAAATCCAAGTTTTTCCTGTATAATTGGTTTTTTGTCGATATCATAACACAAAATGATTTTTTGAGGCATTTATATAAGTCCGACCACTGATTCAAATGGTTGACTCGGGTCGGTACGGTATGCTGAAAGTTGGTTTGGATAAAAAAATAAAATAAATAAATAACAACTAGGAGTGTAATATATTATTAGCCTATGTCATTTTTTAACTTAAAAAAAGACAAAAAACTTGACACATGAAACTGAGTTCGTGTGATGGGTTTACATTTTCCCTTAAAACTATTATTTTTATAAAAAAAAAAGTCTCACTCATATATATTACTTCCTCCATCCTATTCTATATGTTGCAATTAACCATTTCACGAAGATTAAGAAAGATGATTGTTATTATAATTATAGGGATCAAATTACTAAATATTCTTTTGTTTAAAATAATTAAAAGTATGAAATAATAAAGACACATGGTAAAAGTAGAAACGTAACCTTTAATTATTCTTAGGAAACTAAAAAGTAAAAATAATTATCTCTTGTAAATGTAAATGCGACAGATAGAACGTGTTAAATACAATTTCAAATTGTGATAGATAGAACGAGACGGAGGGAGTATGTTATAAAATAATATATATTAAATCAAGGGAAAATTCCCATATAGTCCAAAACATAAAACCAATTGCTCTAAAACTCCATTGAATATAAAAGTTTCATAATAATCCAATTACTATAATAATATACTAAACTACCCTTAATAGGTTCTTCTCAAGAAGAGGAGTTGAAACAATCAAATTATGACATGCTAATAAAATTCATTTAATGCAATTTCAATTTTTCCAAACTTGAAGTCTAACCAATAAAGTAAAATATGATAAATAAGGTAATTGCAACTTTACAAAAAAAAAAAAAAAAAAAAAAACGTAGGGAAAATGACAATTAGGTATCTTTGTGTTCCACAAATCATCTTTCCATAATCTAAATTATATGAAATGCTATTACATGATTAATTACGAACTACTCTGTTAAAATTACAAACTATTTTGTTCAGATTGCGAACTACGTACTACTTTGTTAAAATTACAAACTACTTTGTTTATATAAGACTACTAAATTATCCTTTTTAACTATTTTATTTTGTTTTTCAAAAATTCAGAGCTACTCGTGTAAATTAAGAACTACTTACGTAAATTCAGAACTACTCGTTTAAATTCAGAACTACTCGTGTAAATTTCAGAACTACTTGTGTAATTTTAGAACTACGCGTGTAAATTTCAAAACTACTCGTGTAAATTTTGAAAAATTACACACTACTTCGTATAGTTTTTGGGAAATTACATACTACTTCGCATAATTTTTTGAGAAATTAGGTACTACTTTGCATAAATTGCATACTAATTCACAAAATTTTTGAAAAATTACAAACTAATTTGCATAAATTGCATACTACTTCACAAATTTTTGGAAAATTACAAACTACTTTCCACGATTTTTAAAAAATTACATACTACTTTGCTGGATTAATTACAAGCTATTATTATAAATTATTAAATAATACTATTAGTATTAAGTAATTAATTTGTTGGTTAGTTTTCTAGGTTATAATCATTGATACTTTAAAAATACATGTTATTAGGATTTAAAAGTCTAATTTCTAAATTATAATTATACAAACAAATATGGAGACAAGTTTATTCACATTCACATTAAGACTGCAAAATTATAATTAATATTCTCTCCTTTCCAACTTCAAAATTATAATTATAGTGGGCTTATTTGTTGGCTTTATATRCTAACTTTCAGTCTCATAATTTACATAGTTTAATAATTTAGACAAATTGCTAAATTAGTGGGATTTCTGGTAGCAAATTGGGACATAGCTTAATGGGAACATATTTAATTTAGGGGAGTGAGAGAGTTAGAGAGACAGAGAGAGAGAGAGAGAGAGAGAGAGAGAGAGAGAGAGATGTAGGGGTAGTTTTGATAGTTTAAATATAATTTTGTATTAAATGAGAAGTATTTGGTTTATATAGGAATTAAAAGAGTCATTGGATTATATGGGAATTGAGATTGATGTTTTGGTAGTATCTGGGAATTTTCCCTTAAATCAATATACAATAATTTAAAATGCAAATTGCAATATGATACATTTAAGGATAATAGTGACAAATTTTAAAAATAAATTTATGATTTTTATTTTAAAATACAAATTAACATTTTCCGAAGTGATACTTATAAAAATAAAATGATAATTTCTTATTCAATAAATGAAAGATCCTCTTAGAACCAAAAATAAGGAAAATGTGACTCTATTGTCTTTAATTTACTTAAATTCTTAATTAATATGTAAAATTATGGTTTTTTTTTTTTTTTTGCATGACACTTTTATAATTTTAAATCTTAATATGGAAAGAATGAATACATCACATAGATCTATTCTTTAAAAAAATATATACAAATCCATTTTGCAATTTTATTACCCTAATTTAATTCAAATCTCTCTATGCAAGCTGGGTTCAAATCCAAATACAATTTTACTGTCAGGAGATTTTAAGGAAAAAATCGTATATACCTAATCTTGTGTGAACAATTCCTTATTTATCACCATAGTTAAAAAAATGTCGTAACTACCTAACCATCCTCTAATAATCCCAAATAGACTAGGCTCTAGCCTATTCCAGCCTTCACCAGATTATCCTTAAATATGTCATACACTATAGATACCCTCCGCAACTCACTCTATTCTGTTTATTATTCAATCTATATTAATTGTCTATCATATATTGATATTCAAATGATGTACACGAATTATACTATGATAGGATTTTGGGGGTTAATTATGAGTTTTTTTATTTTATTTTATTTTATTTTTTGATTAGGTTGATCTTATATGTATTTGGGGGTTTGTATTCTTTTAAAGAATAATTTTCTTATAACAATATATATGTCGATCAATTTTTTATGTGATTAGGATGATGTTTGTATTTAGTTTGCGGCAAATTGAGCATTTATTTATGGTTGCTTTCTACCGCGCTATAATATGGGATGATGTTAGAATATATTAAAATATATTATGCATTTAATAATATATTTTGAATATATTCTATTTAACGTATATATTTGTATTTATGGATTAAGTATATATTTAGGCTCCTTATTGTTAGTAATAATCAGTAGCAATCAATTGTACAGCTAGGCTCCTTATTCTTGGCAATCAGTACCAGTTAGTTTGATAATTAGCCTAACTTATCTCTTGTATTTTGTATTTATTGATTTGACTTTAATGAAATATTAGTTTAACACCCCTGTATTACATGAGATTTATAAAAAATTAAATATGAAAATATTGTAAAAATTATAAAATTTTAAATTTAAAATAAAAAATTGAAAGGATGTGTTCTCAACCCGTGTCCTCTTCAGTTTATTAATTATTATAATTATTGATTAATATTATATTTTAATATTTAGATTAAATTCGTTAATAATTATATTTACATACTTATAAAAATTCAAAAAATGTATTATTAAATTATTTTTATGTTTAGATTAATATTGTTAGTAATTACAGTTACATACTTTGAAAAATTCAAAAGGTGTCATACCCTCAAACCTTCTCGCATTGTGTCATTGTCTAATAAATATTAATTAATTATTATTATATAATTTTATTTTCTTATATTTAGATTGAGTTCATTACTAACTTCTCGCATTGTGTCATTGTCTAATAAATATTAATTAATTATTATTATATAATTTTATTTTTTTATATTTATATTGAACTCATTACTAATATTTAATTATATACTCCAATTATTGTCAATATATCATAATTTACATATATAGAATATTTAAAATCTCAAAATTAAATTATTTCAACTTTTATTTAAATATAATTTTATTTAATTATTTCCATAATAATTTTTTTTGTAGTTAAAGTTATTTCATATGTAATTTATCTTTTAATTAAAATAATTAATTTAGAATTTCTTTCTACTAATTATATACGACTTATTTATGTTATTATATTAGGAGTATAAAAGAAATTTATTGAATTAGACAAAATATATATAAAAAAAACTATTAATTTAGGCAAAATATAATAAAAAGAAAATATTAAATTAGACAAGATATAATAAAAGAAAAATGTTAAATTAGGTATAAATTAGGATCAGATGACACATAAGCAACCGATACACCAAATTTTTTTATTATTCAAGCGAAGCATACGAAGAAGACACATACATTAGGAGCATTTTGCATAAATATATACTTGTTTAACATCCGTGTATTATACGAGACTTACCAAAAGATAAATATAGAAATATCTGTGATAATTATTTAATTTTAAATCTAAAATAAAAAATTAAAATAATGTATTCTCAACATGTGCCTTGTACATGTTAAATAATGTATTCGCAAACTGTGCCTTGTACATGTCTAATCTATTTATTAATTATTATAAATATTAAATAATTTTGTATTTGATGTTTAAATTAAATTCATTAATAATCTTAGTTATATACTTACAAAATTTCAAAAGGCGTCACATTCTAAACCCGTGTCTAATATCTATTTAATTAATTATTATTATTAAATCGTTTCATATATTAATATTTAGAATAAGTTCATTTATAATAATTATTGGTTACATACTTTGAGATATTCAAAAGATGTCATACTTTCAACTCGTGTCGTATTGTACTGGTGTCTAATCAATGTTTATTAATTATTAGCATATAATTTAATATTTTTATATTTAGATTGAATAAATTACTAATATTTAGTTACATACTTAAATTATTGTAAATAACTCATATTTTTACCTATATATAATATTTGAAACTCCAAAAATAAAATTATTTTATATTATATTATCAATAAAAATTATTTAATTATTTTCATAATAAAGTTTTTTTAATTAAAATTATTCATATGAAGTTTTTATTTTAATTAAAATAACTAATTTAGATATTATCTACTAATTATATATGACTTATTTCTATTTCTATATTAGGAGAATCAAAGGAAAGTATTGAATAAGGAAAAATATAATAAAAGAATTAAATTAGGTAAGATACAATAAAAAGAAAAGTATTAAATTAGGTAAATATTAGGCTCGGATGACACATAAGCAAACGAAGCACCATAATTTCTTATTTGTCAATCGAAGCATACGAAGCAGACACATAGGTTATGAGAACTTTGCATTAATATATAGGGTTGATTAACGGATTGATTTCCTTCATGGTATCAGTGAGAGTTACGGTCCTCTAGCCAAATCCCTAGCAACCGTCTCTCTTCTCTATTCTCCTATCTTCTTCTTCTTCTTCTTGAATAATGGCTGACACACCCAAGTTTCACCCGGCTCTCACTATAACTAATGTCAAATCTCTTGTCCCTGTTCAACTAGATAATGAGCAGTCCCTTTACCATTCTTGGCAACCTTATTCACCAACCTTGCTAGGGTACATGATCTTTATTATCATTTGGTTCCGCCCACCGATGCAGCGGCTCAGGCTGCATATGAGGCTACAAAATCAGCCGATCTCGTCTTTTGGAAACGTCTTGTGTCGTTCTCCTCCAACGGATGTACAAAACCATCTCTTCTAATCTTCTCCAAGCCATCCTCCATCGAAATGACACTTCCGAGGAGGCATGAAAACGCCTTGAGTCTCTCTTTCAAGACAACAAGGCATCTCGAGCCACTCACCTTGAAGAAGATTTCACTAATGCTGATTTTGAAGACTTTACCTCTATTAAATCCTTCTGCAGTCATCTCCAGTCCCTTGCTGACAGGTTAGCTGATGTGGATGCTCCAGTCACGAATGTACATCTTGTGCTTCGTCTCACAGGAGCATTACCGGAGGCATACATCAAAACGGCTGATTACATTCAAAATCAAGAACCTATATCCTCCTTTGAAAGCTACCGATCACGGTTAAGGATGGCTGAGCGTAACATAAAGGCACACACTGCTCGGGAATCAGGTAGTTCCGGCAATCACAGCAGTATGGCTTTGGTTGCAACATTTGATACAGCGGCTAATCCTTCCTCTTTCACAACAAAATGCGGCCAGAAAAATAAAGGTCGTAATAATAAAAATAAGGAGAATGGAAAGGCCCAATAGTCTCAAGGTAGGCCCAATCCAGATCAGCAGCGTAGTCAGCAGCAAACGTGGCAACAACAGTGGCATCCTCGTGGGCCATCTCCTCCAGCATGGAAACAACCATGGCAGTCGTATCCATGGGGAGGGTGGTCCATTCCGCCATGCCCATTTCCCACCTATCCTTGGCAACCACGGCCTACTGGTCAGGCTCAACACCAACACCCCTCTAATGGGCTTCTTGGGACCAGACCACAGTCATACAATGCCATGGTCTCTTCCTCTTCAAATGCAACCGGTTACACTCCTACTAATATTGAAGCCACAATTCATGCTCTTTCATTCTCTCAACCGGACGGGAACTATTACATGGACATGGGTGCAACATCTCACATGACAGCAGATCCAGGTATTCTCTCATCTTATTTCAATTCAAGCAATAAACATCATAACATTGTTGTTGGTAGTGGTCATTTAATTCCGGTTCATCACTACTGCAGAAATTGTATACGAAGGCAGTTTATTAACGGCGGTTCTGGAGAAATCACCGTTAAATACTTTTTTACAGCGGTTTTCCATAAAACCGCCGTTAAATGTTCGACCGCCGTTAAATTTTACGGCGGTTTTTCAAAACCGCCGTAAAAAAGTGGAATTTAACGGCGGTTCTGGAAGACATTTAACGGCGGTTTTGGAACCGCCGTAGAATGCAACGTTTTTACGGCGGTTTTTAAAAATACCTTCTAGAAAGTCTGTTTTCCAGAATGAACATTTTACGTCGGTTTTTAAAAACTACCTTCTAGAAAGTAGTAAAAAATTTAAAAAAAAAAAAAGAAATGAAAGCAGGTGCACTTTTTCAAATCCACCGCAAAAACAATTATGAAGACAACAAAATAACCCAAAGTTAACAACAAATAGTGTACAAAGAATGCCTTCTATTACACTTGTATAAATTCTATTACACATGGATAAATTCCTCAAAGGACATAAAAATATACACCATGAGACCTAATCTATCAAATTGTGCTCACTCAATGTTATTAATAGGTGCACTAAAAATGTAGTGCAACTAGTCCGTGTATCAAGATTCACAAAGCCGACAAACAATGTTTAGGGTTAATTCAGCTTCAACGACTTTCAAGGTCAGTTGCAAAATCGGAAACCACATCCTAAGGAAGGGCCATAAAGGGTCGGAACGTGGAAACAAGGCCGATGAACTCAACCACGTTCAATGCAAAGAATACCAGGTGAACGCCTGCATTACAAGAAGTAGAGTGGCCGTCAAAATCCAAAACTATGTAAAATGCAATATTTAAGCTCTTTCCGAATTTTGATCGACAGATTTAAGAAAAATATAGGCAGGATCATGCAAGTCCAAAAGTTCTACCTCGAATGTTCGAGATAGCAGTTATCCTGGAATTAAAAAGTCGATACAAACTTGGATACATGTTTTCTATACCTGGTAAAAAGTGTGCGTTTTGACGGAGTTGAGCCCAAGAGAGTCTGCGGATGTTAAAAATAGAAGCAAAATAAAGAAAAATATCGACGACAAAGAAAAGAAGAAGAAGAAGAAGAAGGCCCACTATTTCAAAACTTGCATAGTTTTCCAAATCAAGTTTGTAATGAGAGGCAAATTAACTAGGAGAGAAGAAAATAAATTTGGAAAATAAACCATGAAAAAACAAAAATTTTCATCAAAAGTATGGAGTATCCCTAACATAATTTATTATCTGCTGTTGAAAAGCATAATAATAACATCCACAAACATGACTAAATTATTAATCCACAAAAATATTATTAATTAATTAGGGGTGTATTAGTTAAATTTTTATATTTCTTAATTTTTTACCCTTAATAATATAATTCCTTTTTTTCTTCCTTATTTAAAAAAAAAATCTATCCCTGCATATTGAAGTAAGTAGGAACAAAAAACATCTCCCCCCACAACAATAAATGGCAAAATAATAGTAACATAATATTCATTAAAAAAAAAAGGAAATTAATGAAATAAAACAAAACTCTGACCAGGGAAAAGCAGGATCTTGAAAGTAATCGGCGCAAACATGAGGCACACAGCTCTCGTCTGCATCATTCATCCATGCCGGAAACTCCATCACTTCGTCAAACAGAGTGGTCACACCAAGATCCTCTG
>BMAC01000138.1:1723494-1805063 GCA_014905375.1 Phtheirospermum japonicum
TCAGTGTTAGTCTATTTGTAAATCTATTTTTCCGTTTCGACTTTTTATTATTTTCTTTTAACCTGTGGAGGCGGTGGGGTGATGATATGGATTTTGGGATTTCAGCTAGGCGGGCCGAGTTCTTTGAGTCGATGGGAGTCGGGCCCGATCAGGAAGTGGTGATCAGTGTTAGTCTATTTGTAAATCTATTTTTCCGTTTCGACTTTTTATTATTTTCTTTTAACCTGTGGAGGCGGTGGGGTGATGATATGGATTTTGGGATTTCAGCTAGGCGGGCCGAGTTCTTTGAGTCGATGGGAGTCGGGCCCGATCAGGAAGTGGTGAATTTTCTTTTAACCTGTGGAGGCGGTGGGGTGATGATATGGATTTTGGGATTTCAGCTAGGCGGGCCGAGTTCTTTGAGTCGATGGGAGTCGGGCCCGATCAGGAAGTGGTGAAAACGAGTCAACCCAATCAAGACTCTCGATGAAATGCATCACCATCGCCCCAACCCCGATACAAAGCACCACAACGCCCAAAGCCAACGCCACTTTGATTTCATCATATGAAGCTGCCTTTCCAAGCCTAACAGTTAGGTCAACCACAGAAACATCAGGAGTCGGAACACGGAAAGCCATTCCAGTAAGCTTTCCATTCAATGCAGGAAGTACTTTTCCAACAGCCTGTAAAAATCAAGTGTTTCATTACTTCACTCCCACCGACTCTCATCCTATCTCGTACAAATAAATCCGTTTATGGGGTAGGGGGCAAATAATTCTCTCAAACTTACTTCCATAAATGTTGGACCCGACAAGCGTAGCAACGTAGCCACAACCGTAATGGGAACACGCTTTCGGGCTTTACGGCCCGATCGACATCCACATCAATTGGTTCGCCCTCTTGCTGCACCATTAACAAATCGGGCCCCACAACCACCAGAATGATATTAATTGCACCATCATCGTCTTTTATTTGTTGTTGTTGGTTGGCCACGTAATTGAAGGCGTCATGAGCTACGGATTGAACCTCGTCCGCGGACAACCGATAATCTCCCAGCCTGTCATGAACTAAACCATCGCACCCATGGCCTATCATCGGAGAAGACCTCTGCGAACCTCTGACCCCATCATCTTCATCTTCTCCTCGTCATCGTCAGCCCTAGTTTTGAGTTTGAAATTAGCCCCAATCTCGAATAGATAAAGATACTTTTGCCGGCACATACAAAATATACAAAGCTTAATTAATTGTAATTAAAGATACTTACTGTGGAGGTACTAAGTCGTAGACGGCGGCAGACGTGGCGAGGCGGGCGGCAGAGCGGAGCATCTGGAGGAGGCGGTCGACTCTCGTGCCGACCTCGGCGCACTCAGATCTAAAGATTTTTGCTTCAGGGCACGAATACAAGTAGAAATGGGATTTTCGATTAATTTATTTTCCCCATTTTCCAGTGAAGCCTGAGAAAATAGGGATCTGGGGCTGTAATTTGTGGGAGCTTGGGAGGGATGAGATAATGGTGTGAATTGGGTTCAACTCAGAACGAGGCTGGGAAGAGAGAGAAGGTAATATTATTTTTTTGATTTAATAATTGTTTTTTTATTTAATTTTTTTTTAGTTTAATATTTAATCCAGATCGTCAGATCAGATAAGGATCAACGGTCCAAGATTTTTGCTTGATAAGGACAAGGATCGGTGACATGGCTGCTTACTATTCTACAGCGGTTCCTTAGAAACCGCCGTTAAATGTCATCTCATTCACGGCGGTTTTAATAGAACCGACGTTAAATCTACAGCAATAATTAACGTATGAACTAATTGACGTCGGTTTTTAAGGAACCGTCGTGAATACTTGTTAATTCACGGCGCTTTCTTAAAAATCGCCGTTAATTTAGTTTAATTTTAACATCGGTTTTCATAAAACCGCCGTAAAATGGACGATTCTACGGCGGTTTTTTAAAAACCGCCGTTAAATGACCGTATAAAGGCAATTCAAAAACCGCCATTAAAAGCTCAAAAAAACCGCCGTTAAAGTGCTGTTTTGCAGTAGTGCATGGTCACGGAAGCACTAATTACCACCACCAAATTTACCTTTTTCGTCTTAACAATGTTTTGCATGCTCCCAACCTTATTAAAAACCTGATCTCAGTTCGTAAATTTACATCTGACAATATGGTTTCAGTTAAATTTGACCCATTTGGTTTTTCTGTCAATGACTTACAGACGGGAGTCGAACTAATGAGATGTGATAGCACCGGGGATCTTTACACTCTCTTCTCCAACACACAAGCCTATTCATCTTCCAATCATTCAGTTTTTTCTGCTGTTTCTCCTAATATTTAGCATCATCGTCTAGGACATCCTGGTGATGTTATTCTAGAAGATCTTAGTAGTAAATAGTTTATTGATTGTAATAAGGCTTGTAAGACATTTTGTTCCTTTTTTCCTCTTGGGAAACATTCTAAATTGCCTTTTTATGATTCTATATCGTACCCTCTTCTTCCGTTTGATATTATTCATAGTTATTTGTGGACCTCTCTCATTGCAAGCTCTTCCATCCATCGTTATTATGTTCTTTTTCTTGATGACTATAGAAAATTCTTATGGACTTTTCCCATAGCGAAAAAATCTCAAGTGAAATAATTGTTCTTATCTTTTCATGCTTTAGTCAAAACACAATTTGAGCGTAATATAAAAACATTTCAATGTGACAATGGTATGAAATACATTAATGGGACTTTTAAGTAATTCTTGATCACTATGGTATGTTGTTTCGTTTATCGTGTCCTCACACCTCCCCTCAAAACAAAAAAGTTGAAAGGCACATTAAATTAATAAATAATATCATTCAGACCATTCTTTCTCATGCATCCATGCCGCCTTCTTTTTGGATTCATGCCCTCTCCATGGCTACCTACCTTCTAAACATACTACCATCCAAAATATTAGATTATCTTTCACCCACTCAAATCCTATACCAGAGCACCCCAAAATACTCCGATTTGCGTGTTTTTGGATATCTATGTTTTTCTCTCTTCCCATCTACATCTATTCATAAATTACAAGAAAGGTCTACCCCTTGTGTGTATGTTGGTCCGACACCTAGTCATTGTGGATCCAAATGTTATGATATGTCTAGTAAAAAAATTATAGTGTGTCATCATGTTCGATTCGTAGAAACGGAATTTCCTTTTTACAAAATACACAAAGTCTCCGCTTCGGATTATGACTTCCTTTGTGACTCAAATTTTCCCACTTTCACTCTTGCATCACAAACAAATTTACAACTCCACCAAATCTGCACATTATTCTGCCAGACCCAAATATAAGGCCTTCACCTTCTTCTTTAGCTAGGCCGAATACATCCTCAGGCCCACTCTCTCCTTCTCCTACTTCTTCCGCTGGGCCGGATACATCTACAAGCCCAACATCTCCTCCCTCACGCACTGGGATCCAGCCACACATGGGCCCAGGTGCTACATAAACTCCCCCTGCTGTCTCTCCAAGTTTGGGCCCCAACCAAACTAAACACACACCATGTATCCATGATATAACCGGCCCGCCTTCACTTGGTAGCGCAGTGCAGTCTGCCATGCACCCCTAAAATGGGCAAAACACCATTACACCATCACCACAACTTCACCACACTCCTCCCATCCCATTTGCTCCCAAACCCATTGTATGACTACAAGGGCTATCAATGGTATATTCAAACCAAACCCAAAGTACACTTCCAATTTATCTGCACTCTCCACTATAGATACTTATCCTATCCCGAGAGACCCTGTTGGTGCTCTTCGTGGCCAAAATTGAAAAAATGAAATGTTGGATGAATATAATGCTTTGATTGATAATAAGACTTGGGAACTAGTGCCTAGACCGTCTAATGTGAATGTTATTCGTTCTATGTGGAATTTTCATCATAAATATATGTCTTATAGTTCTTTTGAGCGTTATAAAGCTCGTCTTGTAGGTGATGGAAAACACAACAACAGGGTGTTGATTGTGATGTGACTTTTAGCCATGTGGTTAAACCTGCTACTATTCAGGCTGTTCTCAGCATTGCTCTATCCAAATCTTGGTCCATTAACCAAATGGATGTCAAGAATGCTTTTCTCCATGGCCAGCTATAGGAAACAGTCTATATGCATCAGCCCTTGGGTTCCTTGACAAAGCTCATCCAGATCATGTTTGTCTGTTAAAGAAATCGTTATACGGTCTGAAACAGGCTCCCAAGGCTTGGTACCAATGATTTGCTGATTTTGTAGCTACCATTGGTTTTTGTCACAGTAAGTCAGATCATTCCTTGTTTATCTATAGACAGGGTTCTAATATTGCCTATATTCTATTATATGTTTATGACATCATACTTACAGCGTCTCCTGATACTCTTCGCAAGTATATTATGTCTCTCTTGAGTCTGGAATTTGCTATGAAAGATCTTGGTCTTCTGAGTTACTTTTTGGGTATTGTTGTAATCCATGCTGGTAGTGGTATATTCATGTCTCAGAAACAGTTTGTTGCAAGTATTATTGAACGTGCCAGTATGTCAAACTGTAGTCCTTCTCCTTCTCCCGTTGATATAAAATCTAAACTCAACAGTACGTCTGCCACTCCTTATGATGATCCGACTAAGTATCGCAGTCTTGCGGGTGCTCTTCAATATCTTACTTTTACTCTGCCGGACATTTCTTATGCCGTACAACAAATTTGTCTTCATATGCATGCTCCGAAAACCGAGCATGTGAGTGCTCTCAAGCGTATCATACGTTGTCTTCAGGGTACTTTATCTTTTGGTATTCACCTGTATAAGTCTAATATTGATTGTATTATCTCTTATACAGATGCAAATTGGGGTGGTTGTCCTGACACCCGTCGGTCTACCTCTGGATATTGTGTGTTTTTTGGAGATAATCTGATTTCTTGGTCTTCCAAAAGGCAACCCAATCTCTCTCGTAGTAGTGCCGAGGCGAAGTACAGAGGCGTTGCCAATGTGGTTTTAGATTCTTGCTGGAGTAAAGATTTGCTTCTAGAGTTACATTGTCCGATTCAAGAAGCTACACTAGTTTATTGTGACAATGTGAGTGCAATTTACTTGTCCGGTAATCCCATCCAACATCAACGTACGAAATATATTGAGATAGATATTCACTTTGTCTGTGAGAAAGTGGATCGTGGCAAAGTTCGTGTGCTTCATGTACCGTCCCATTACCAAATTGGTGATATTTTTACAAAAGGACTTCCGCGCGTTTTATTTAATGATTTCAGGGACAGTCTAAGCATTCGACCTCCCGCTTCGACTGAGGGGATGTGTTATAATATATTGAAATATATTATGCATTTAATAATATATTTTGAATATATTCTATTTAACATATATATTTTTATTTATGGCTAGTATATATTTAGGCTCCTTATTGTTAACAATCGGTAGCAATCAATTATACAGCTAGGCCTCCTTATTTTTAGCAATCAATAGCAATTAGTTAGCTTGATACTAGCCTAACTTATCTCTTGTATTTTGTATATATTGATTTGACTTCAATGAAATATTCACGAATTGATTTCCTTCAGATGATGAATTGGTTATGTGGGCTTAGATTATATCATGCATTTAATATTGACGTTAAGTGGTAGATGAGAAGTAAATCGGTTCTCAGTTTTATATTTCATTTTACTTTGGTTTATAATGAAAATGAAATAATTTATCATCGAGAATACTCATCATAATGAAACTTATTTATATTCGTCGATAATCATTGTCGAATGCATGTTATAACTTGTATGCATATTTGGTGAAGTATGTTGATCTTCACACGTTACAGTAGTGTCTATTGACGAAGAACAACCACTGTAGTAAGTAAAATTAATTTATAAAGAAATCAATTTTAAACCCAAAAGAAGTGTGAACTAATGGTAATTAATTTAATAGTGAATTTCTGATTGGCCTTCAGTTTATTTGACTTATTTCCATGTGTTTCAAAAAAATGGACAATGAGAAGCGCACTAGTAATCATTTGTCACCATTCACAATGAAGAGAGGATGACCAGTACATGGACTTTCAAGCAGCAAGAAAGTGATACGAGCAACTACAAAGCATTGTTATATCTTCATCTAAAGATCAACCATGAATTATTTTTAAAGATACCAATAACTATTTTATTTTTGATAATCTGCTCGTCAATATATTATTTTTTTTGTCCGAATATCGATGAAACATGCCGAGTTGTGGAAAGGATGAAATAAATTTGTTACGTTCATGTTGATTTGTTTTTTTATTTTTTATTGAATTTTAAACTTGATAACAAATATTAAATTGAAACATGATAGAGTTTTGTATGAAATATTTTTTCCCAGGGTTTATGTATTTCATATTATTTAGTTTTTTTTATCATAAATTTGATGGCTGAACTTGTTTGATTTATTTAGCAAGAGTTCTATTTTCTATTATAAATCGTTCTAAAGTATTTTCATGTTTTGTATTTTGTTTATGTTTGTTTTTTGGAATTTCTAGTGTTTGTCATCCTTTAATTTATTATTTTATTTATATATTAGATATTTTTGAAGATATGGTCTATTACGAGGAGCTTTTGTACCTGAAGATCAACATCGTCGACTGAAATTACAATAATGACATTTATGTTTATCGAGATTTTACTCTTGTTGAAGTGAGCTGTCATTAATAACTATTTTATGAAATTATTTGAAAAACAAAAGTGCACAAGAATAAACATAAACTAACTACAGATCAACCAATTTTGAGGACATGATATGCCTATAAATAAAATATCAACATGAATCGTCAAGATATAACTTACAACTAAATTATAGATCCACTATACATAAACCAAACATGAACATAAACAATATTACAAGTCAAATATACATAAACCAAACATGAACATATATAATTTTATAAGTGAACTATACATAACCAAACATCAACATAAATCATCTAAGTAAATCCTAGAACTAAACCACTACAATCAAAACATAAATCGAAGATAACAAATCATCGGAGTAAAGAAGTTGCAGAACTGTTATGTGGTGGTTTATAAAATCAGCATCGGCCAAATGGTAAACTTCAATCGGAAAATTTTGGATGTGTTTTCAAGATTGGTAGAAGATGGTGGCTCATTCTTCGATTGCCACCAATTGGAGAGGAGTGTCAAACTTCCATCACTGTATCGGAAACCCGACAAATAATTTAACTCAAATCTTCAACTAATAACAAAATCAAATATCTTTATGCGACATTATAAATCAGCAAGATTCTACCACAAAGCAACCAAGATTCTCAAATATAATATCATAATTTCTCACATATAGTAGAAACATGAGATTAAAAAAGTAGGCACAAACAAAAAAAAAAAAAAACTAAGTCACTCTAGGCATATGTATAACTCATGAGTACCTAGTAGATTAAAAAAAGAAAAATATGTGCATAAATGATCTTCTTGACATGGTTCAAATGAGTTACTGATTCAAACAAGAATAAAAGAATATTAGCTCAATCTAGGACCACGTTCTAAAACCTAAAATTGCAACAAAATCAACCATTATTTTGTTTCATTCAAGATCTGATATATTTATTCTTGTCAAAGTTACTCTAAGATCTTCGAACCATCTTTTCAGAGTATTTATTAATTGACGTCAAGTTTTTATTTTGCTATTTAATTTTTAAAACATCTTGTAAAATGTGTTGAAGAAAAAAAGGATTTGGTAATTCACAGAAATATGAAAAGAGGCAACGGACGATCGAAAAACTTATAATAAGTTTCAAAAAAAATTATAAAATGTATTACTTACAAACAACACAAGAAAATTATATGCATGCATTCATTAGAATATGCAATGAGGCAGACAATTAAAATGTGCATTCATAATATAGTTAGTCTAAAAGCAGAGACAACAATATAAGAACTCTAACAAAAGCTTAATCATGAATTGACCCATTCCAAAACCCAAACATCGAGAGAGTCAACATAGCAATTGTGGTACTCATCACACACCAGCAAAAAAAAAAAGTAATTAAAATCAATGAAAAACTTATCTACATAAACATCAAGGCTTGAAAAGAGGCACGATTTGAGATACCATTTTTCTCACATCAAAGCTCACCAAAACCTCACCAGACAGTTTGGAAGATATATGTTGGGTTGTGGAGCCTAAAGTACTGTACATCCAAGCCCTATCTCAGAAATTATTATAACTAGGGTTTTCTTGTTATAACTAGAGTTTTCTTGTTATAAATAGACTGGTTGTGTAATTGTAACCCTATCTCAAAAATTATTATAATACAAACTTCTGGCTTGGCAGCGCCCCCAGACGTAGTCAGAATCTCTCTCTAACGAATTGGGTAAACAATTTCTTGTGTCGTTTTTATTGCTTCTCTTTTCATCATATTACTTCTAATCTGGTATTGATTATACAAATATTTTTACTCCTGTTGTAAAACTAACCACTATTCAAATAGTTTTGAGTATGGTTGCAGAGAACTTACTATTAGAGCAAGTGGATGTAAAAATAGCTTTTCTCCATGGTGATTTGGAAGAAGACATATATATGAACCAACCAGAGGGATAATTGTCGAGAGGTAACGATGACCTAGTGTGTAAATTGAAAAAGAGCTTGTATAGTTTGAAACAGGCTCCGAGACAGTGGTACAAGAAGTTTGATAAGTTCATGCTTGATATTGACTTTGTCAGATGCAATGCTGACCATTGTTGCTACTTCAAGAGGTTTGATGATAGTTATATCATATTATTGCTATATGTTGATGACATGTTGATAGTAGGTTCTTGTGCTCGAGAAGTGGATAGATTGAAGAAGCAATTGTCAGAACAGTTTGCTATGAAAGACCTGATTTGTACATATTTGTATGTGATTTTCGTGTATTTTTGCATCGTGTGTTGTGTGCTTTTAGGGTGTTTAGGTTTATTTTCTTCTCGTTTTTATTCCTTTTGATAATTTTTGTTTCGTAACGTGTTTAATGTTTTTCTACATTATTTTATAAGTAATAGTCTAATTTTGCTTTATTTTTGTATTTTAAGCTCGAAACGAAGAAGACGAGATGCACGACGTGCTGCCGACGCTTGTAACCAGTGCCGCGTCGATGCCAGGAGACGCCCACGTCAGTCGACGCTAGGTCGATGCATAGCTACAGTAGCGTCGATCCTAGCTCCGTCGATCGACGCACCTGTGGACGCAAGATGCCAACAGATTTTGGGTATGCGGATTACTCGAGACTTGGTGGGAGGAAAATTGTACCTTTCTCAGGCAGTGTACATCGAGAAGGTGTTGAAAAGAATCAATATGGAGAATGCCAATCTAGTGAGTATCCCGCTAGGTAGTCATTTCAAACTATCTATCAAAGAGTCTTCTAGCAGTGATGAAGAGCGTGCCTATATGCAGAGGGTTCCCTACGCTTCAGCAATTGGTAGCATCATGTACGCGATGGTTTGCACGAGACCAGACATTGCTCATGCGGTGGGAGTAGTTAGTCATTTTATGAGCGACCCGGGTAGATAAAATTGGGAAGCAGTGAAGTGGGTACTTAGGTACTTGAGAGATACCAAAGAGAGAGCCCTTTGTTTTGAGGGAAAAAGCGTTGAGCTTGCAGGATACACAAATGCAGACTTAGCATTGAGCGACCTTGACAGAAGGAGAAGTACTACCGGGTACGTATTTACTTTGGGTGGTACAACGATATCTTGGGCTTCTAAGTTGCATAAGGTTGTGGCTCTATCTACCGCAGAAGCAGAGTATGTAGCAGTGACAGAGTCTAGTAAAGAGATGGTTTAGATGCAAGATTTCTTGGGTGAGTTGGGGAAAGAGCAGAAAAATGGTATCCTGTATAGTGATAATCAGAGTGCTATTTTCTTGGCTAAGAATCCAGCATTTCATTCAAGAACAAAGCACATTGAGTTGAAGTATCACTACATGCATTACCTCTTAGAGGAGAAGATCTTGCAATTAGTGAAAATTCGTGGAATTGACAATCTTGCCGATATGTTGGTTAAGGTTGTGACCTTGGAGAAGTTGAATCTATGCATGGACTCAACTGGGCTTGGAACTTGAGAGGAAGACTTGGCGCTGCTGAAGTTATGAGTTACGTTGAGAAGATGTAGAGATGGTTACATTCGAGATCAGTCTCCAGGTGGGAGATTGTTGGGTTGTGGAGCCTGAAGTACTGTACATCCAAGCCCTCGTCCACGGCTTGTTATAAATAGCCTGGTTGTGTAATTGTAACCCTATCTCGAAAACTATTATAGTATAAACTCCTGGCTTGGCAGCGCCCCCAGACGTAGTCAGAATCTCTCTCTGACGAATTGGGTAAATAATTTCTTGTGTCGTTTTTATTGCTTCTCTTTTTATCATATTACTTCTAATCCCAAAAATATAAAACAATAGAAAATCAATTCAATGAAAATTTGGGGTCAAGGTAAATTTTATAAAGCTAATGCAAAATCACGAAAAATCAATCCGATAAAAATGACTTGAGACAAATTTTTATAATATGAGTTTTTTTTTAATTTGAAAATTAACTTGGTGAAAATAACTTAAAATCATATTTGAACATTAATAAGTTTGAATTAGTTTTAAATTACAAAGCTCGCCGTACGATCCGGCGACCGAATATTAAGCCATTTGAATCATGTCACTCACATCGAGCCACGCACTGATAACATCTCTCATCCTATTTAGTTGATTCGAAATTGGAATATGATTCTAGAACAAAATCCTTTTTTTTTTTTCTTGTTTGAGTTTTGGTTTTTGGACATTCTTTTGAATTGATGCTGATAGCAATAGAAAGAAAAAAAAACTTATTCACGAACAAATAATATAAAGAATACTGATTTTAGGGATTTCAGTTAGACGGTTAGAAATAAATAACCAAAACTAATTAAAATACCGTAAATATATTTCAAATATCCTAATATAGGAAATGACTACGGTGCTTTCACGGTACCATGCCCCCACCCCACGCGCATTTATATCCATCCATCTTTTAATATTTATAACTTTAAATTGATCCAACGGTTGATAATAGGTGAGGAAAGGTGAAGAATTTCGTAAAAGTGCTAACTAGAATTTCGTATTATTTAGATAAAATTTAACTCACAAATTAAAAAAGTAAATAAATATTATTTTAAATAGAAAAAATAGAGTAAACTTGAAATTTATTTTCAAAAGGTAGTAACCCCTTATTCCGTCTTTCCCATCCTTTAGCTAATGGCATTTTCTCGGTATTTTACTTGACTTGGATCATGTCATTATTGGGCCAATCTGGAGATTTTCCGAGCCCACTCTCAACGCAGACCTGGGCTTTCTTTCATTTACCATCCCTCTGATTTTGCCCCCAAAATTATAATTTTTTTGCACTTTACCCTCCAAATTATAAGATTCTTGCAAATCGTGTCTTTTTTTACAATTTCCAGAATGTTAGATTTTATTTACAATACCAACAAAATTGGTAATTTTATTTGAATTAACCCCCCAAAAAAATTAGAAACTCTAATATTTCTTGGGTCATGTAGTTATATGCAACCATGTCAATGTACATGAATAAGTCCAAATGGTAAAGAGCCTATGTTTGTATTTTTACTATAACTTTGTTAGCATTTATATATCTGTCCTTGCCACGAGAAAAGCAACAGTATCTTCTTTGTATATTCTTTTGAGAAAAAACTTCAAATATCTCATCCCTCGTTTGTTCTCTTCATGCATTTTTCGTGGTTAAAGTGATTAATGAACTCAAATACACAATTATAGAAATGAAATAAAAACCAATTCCTACCCAACTTAAAATATAAATCAATATTTGCACCATCATCATTGGTCACCAATCATACATACTAAAAAACTAAATATCAATACCATTATAATATATCACTATTATGATTTCTCAAATCAACATTTTCACCATCACCATTGATCACCAATCACACTTACTAAAAAACTAAATATCAATACCATTATAATATATCACTATTATGATTTCTCAAATCAAGCAATTACATCAATTTATAAGCAAATTAAATATCAATATCAATAATCTTTTCAATTACTTCAATTATAAGCAGAGTAAATATCTATATCAATATTCTTTTCTCTACTGAACATGTTTACAAGAAATTCTCAAATGGCCAATAAGATGGTGTAACAACAACCATATAATTTACAAGATTTAGCAATAAATAAGTAAATTCGCAAAAAACTAGTTTTCAAATCTCAACATCTGAGAATCTAATCTTTATGAAATCTTCCAAGAATACACACACACTAGATTATGGCTCGCGCTTTGCTGGATACTAAAAATCATGTAAAATATCTTATTCAGGGACGGACCCAAGATTTTTAGAGAGTTGGGGCGAAGTTGGAAGGTTTAAGTAAAGAAGAAATACACAGGGGTTCGGGGGCAGTAGCACCCGAGATTTTCTTTTGGGTTATTATTAAGAATTTACTGAATATAACTCGAAAATAATAGAAAAAACATTTATTTGAATGAAATAACATGAAATAAATATTTTTTACCGTATTTTTATGTATACTTATTATACTTTTAGTTTTAGATTTTTGCAAAAGGAAAACCCATTTACTAGGCAACGAGAATAAAGAAAGTTTTAAGCCATAATAATAACATGATTGCAAAACATAACCATATTTAGTTGTTTGACTACCCCCATCATCCCCCCTGTGTCCGTCTCTGATCTTATTGTGATGGTCGTATCTTGTGGACAAAACATAGTGATAAAAGAGGATGACTAAAATATGTACAAAACCCAACCATAAATTATATGATGTAGAAATAATTATCTATTGAAGCAAAGAGTGATGTTATAAGTTTTTCATACGAACCATAAACCCATAAAATCAAGTCTTAGATTATCATAACAGTCCACTTGAATTAATTAGCCAAACATACTAATATTTCTAAATAAAGAGTACTATGAAAATATAGATATCAAAATTATCAGATGTTGCACCTTGGATACATCACATATGACCCTCAAGTATCATTTTCACAATGACCTCCTTGTACAACTACTTTGGAAATCATTTTTGGCGTAAATTATGTTCAAACACAATAAACAATGTAAAGTTTGAACTCACACCAACACAGTCACTTTTCTCGCATACAAAAAATAATGCAATTATGTCTTTCAGACTTGTATCTTCTATGTCTAGAATGGAGGTGGAGGGTTTGACTTTGGACAACCTAAAAATACTGATTGTTCTAGCAAAAACAATTTAATCAACCCGCATATATTAGCAAGACCCAACTGATTCTTGCAAAATATCATTTCTAGTTTCAATGGAATTCATAGATATTGGAAAAAGCCCTATCTAATAGAGATTTTTTATTTGGATCATATTTCCACTGTTAATACGATATATAAGGACTACTCCTACAAATAGTATTGATCGTGTTGCTTGTTGAACCCTTTGAATTGCGTGAAAGTATTATATTCAAAACCCAGGGGTCTAAAAATTTTAGAAAACGTTCTTGGTGGGAAAATACTGTGAATGAAAGACCCCACTAAATGAATTGAGTCCATGAACCTTTAGGCACTTATTATGAGATCTTATAATAAGATGTATAAAAAAAATCTTTTTATATACATTCGAAGCACTGTTAGTCATATTTCTCTTTATTGAGAAATTGAAAAAGCAATACAAGGTTTTCTCAGGCCTGTTCATATGGTACCTAACTAGACTAAGGAATTCTACGATACCAGTAGGAACTCAGATTTCTTTACTTCAACTAGTCCCATATTTTTGGAAAATAGCATATAAGGTAAATGGAAAATGATAATCGGATAATACTTATGATCTAAGATATGATATAAATCAGGAAATGACTACAGTACCGTGAAGGTACCATACCTTCTAGCCCCCCTGCATTTACATCCCTTAGATTTTATCATTATCTATAACTACTTTAAATCTAAGAGTTCTAATTAAATGGGGAATGATACCTTCACGGCACCATAGAAGTCCCCTATAAATCAAGCTTCTACTTATTTGATAAAAATAGAAGCCTTAATCTGCTACTTAATATGTTTGAATATTAATTACATTAAAGTAAAAGCAAGCACAATCCAAGCATAACCACAGAATAATCAGGTTTTTGGTAATTATTTAATTGGACAAAAAGGAAGAAAAATAAAACAGAATAAAGAAACTTCCTTGATAGTTGAGAAACCTGATTAGGGACACCACAACCATAATTATTCACCAAAAGAAAATCCTTTTAAGTATTGGAACCCCTTGGGTCATGAACTAATGAAGGGAGTGTTAGTGAGCAACACAACTTTACAGATTCAAAATATAGTTCAACAAAACTCAAATAAAGAGGAAATGAGACAACAATAATTCGAAAACATATATATATTTTTTCTAGTTTATATAGTGAAATTATTGATTAATATGTGGTTTTGCATCAACAGTACTACCAAAGTAATAATTTCGTATAAAAACTATGTGAGGCAAGACTTCCATTAGGTTCCAAAAGCCAACTAAGCTATCAACTAAGATACGCCAAATCACCTTCACCATGCCTTTAAATGCATGTTCATGCGCATGATTTTCATTGGGCATGTATGGCTGGAGCTTCAAAATAAAGTCATAAATTTATTGAGCTTGATTCCATCTAGATATCCGACATTAATATTATATATCAACAAAAAAGTTCTCATTATTTCTAAAACAAAAATGTCAATTATAAAAGCCTCTAATTACTTCATCTTTATCAAAATAGGAATTGAATATAAAAATGCAGCGTTGAGATTTAATCAACATAGACATAACTAAATCATTAAAATATTGAGCTTACTTGAGTAACAACCGATCCTTTCTTGGACTAAGCCTCTAGTGATAAATTAATTGGAGAATCAAATATATATTCAATAAAACTAAGAAATATATATATATATATATATATATATATATATATATATATATATATATATATATATATATATATATATATTAAAGGAGAGGTCTGAAAAGAGAAAAAATGCCACGTATAATTATTTTCTTTTTTTAATTTTGTAGAGAAAAAATGTCATGTAGGATTATTTTCTTTTTTTAGTTTTGTAGGAATCTTCTTAATATAATTATGATAGATACCCTATTTAATTAATTATGATTTGGTTTCTTTTTTTAATTAAAAAAGTCACCTAGGATTAGTTTCCTCTTTTAGTTATGTAAGGAATTTTCTTAACATAATTATGATATATACCTTATTTAACTAATTATGATTTGGTTCATTTTTTTAATTAAAAAGCCACCTAGGATTAGTTTCCTCTTTTAGTTATGTAGGAATTTTCTTAACATAATTATGATATATAACTTATTTAATTAATTATGATTTGGTTCCTTTTTTTAATTAAAAAGCCACTTAGGATTAGTTTCCTCTTTTAATTATGTAGAAATCTTCTTAATATAATTAGGATAGATACTATAATTAACATAAAAATAATAAGAATAATATTATATATATATAATCACTTATATGTTATTTTTAGCTTTCTTTTACGTTTTTTGTTATTTTTTTCATTTCGAGTCGAACAATATCAAATCAAATTTTTCACTTTTTCTCATAAATAATTTGATCACTTTATTTAATTAAATTATACAAAAATGCCAATATAATATAATTTGATATTATTTTTATTGGCTATCAACATGTTGTTTATAAAACATTATTATGATTCAACACTTTATTATTTGAATTGATCTCATAAAATAATGTATTTTGTTATTATCTCAGAAATCGCGTAAACAATACAAGTGCAAACCCAACACTAAGTGGAATGAACACTATGACATCAACTACAATATATTTGGAAAAAGATCAACTAATTCCAAAACAAAAAAAGGAAAGGCCGCATCTGAATGCAAATGGCTAAACACAGTAATTTTGAAAGCATTCATGTCATACTTAATATCATTTGAAGTTCAAAATCGAATTTATTCTGTTTGGTGCATTTATATTTACATACTAATCGCTTCAACATCATTGTAATATTTATATTTATTAATACTTATACTATTATTTGCTGAATATAATTAGGATAGATGCCCTAATTAATATTAAAAATAAAAAGATCATTTCTATATATACACACATACACACACACCACACAACACACACACATAATTTTTAAAATTATATAAAAATAACAACATAATTCAACATTTATTTTATTGGCTATCAATATATATATTTGAGTTGATCTCATTATAAATAATGTTTAATATTAATGATGATTTATCTTTTTTAATTATGTAGAAGTTTTCTTAACATAAATAGGATAAATACCCTAATTAATATTAAAAATAATTAATAAGATCATTAATATATATATATGTGTGTGTTATTTTTTTTTAATTGTGAGCCCAACAATATCAAATTCGTCACTTTTTCTCAAAAATAAATTTACCACTTTTTTAATTAAAATATGCAAAATTGCGCAATGAAATACAATGCAGTATTTGTTTTATTGGCTATCATCATGTTATTTATTAAATACTACTACGATTCAATACTTTTGATTTGAATTGATTTCTTAAAATAATGTATTTTGTTACTATTTCAGTAATCATGCAAAACAATACAAGTGCAAAACCAGTATCGAGTGGAATGAACAATGTGGCATTCACTATAATAGATTCGTAAAAAGATCAACTAATTATTTGTTAGTTGTTGGTGATATTGATCCACAAAGTGGTAGCAAGATAATTGCAGTAGAAAAGAGATCTGATAATTTGAAACGTATCAACGAGTTGCATCCTTCGTACGTTGCTCTACACTATCTATTACTATTTCCATGTGGTGAAGACAACCAAAGGGAAGATATATCTTTTTCTAAACCTCGAAAACCTAAAGGCAAGGGTAAACAATATGTGAGCCAGATGGAGTTCTGTTCTCACCGATTGCATGAAAGAGACACGGAGGTATTCACTATTCTATATAGTCGACGACTCCCACAATAATTTATAATTGATGCATCAAAATTGTGGTACGTCAGAATTCATCAAAAGAAATATGAGGTGAGAAGTACAGTGGGATTGTTGATGTAGTGTTACGAGGTGAAACAGATGGCTCAAGTGTTGGTACTCATGTTGTCTTGCCCGCGACATTTACTAGCGGTTCTTCAGAGGGTCGTTTCCCATAATTGTTATCTATTACTGAATTGTGTAGCTCATTAAAATGTTAAATAGTGTAACCAATTTAAATCTATCAAGTATTTATTCAAATATGTCAATAAATGTAACTATAGGTTCACTATAACATTCTATTAGAACAAATGTGGGGATGTAGARGATAAAAAGATTGATGAGATCAACRTGTATTATAATTATCATTACATTTCTCCATGGGAAGCGACGTGAAGAATATTAGTTTATGAAATTCAGTATAAAACTCCAACTATCACGTGTTTAAGTTTTCATCTTTCAGAAGAGCATAATGTATTGTATAATGATAATGATCAGTGAACACAATGAAATGTAATTCGAGGCAAGTAAGAAAAATCGGGAAGCATGGAGTTGCCTTATGTTGAGTTTCCTAAAAAAATTTTTAGTACTAAAAAAAATAAAAGAATGGACACCTAGGAAGTTTGATTTATTTTCATTAATACGAATTTACTATATTCCGCCAAAATTGATAAAGTCATGGATGCAGTACATTTAACCAAGGGCGGAGTATTTCTCATCTATAGATACAGATGATGCTTTCTACAACTGTTAAATCTAATAGTGAAATTGTTCTTAATGTAATATCTAAACACATAACTTCTCTTCTTATTTCAAAAGGAAGAACTGGACATTCCAGATTTAGGGTTACTTTTAATATTCACCAAGATTTTGATCATTACTGGTACTCCACTTGCAAAATTAATGAATGATGTGCATGTCATTATTTGGGATGAAACTCCAATGATGCATAGACATTATTTTGAAAACTTTGGACAAAACATTGAAAGACGTGATGAGATCGCAAAACAATTATAATACGCAACTTCCATTTGGTAATAAAATAATAATTCTTAGTGAAAATTTTCATCAAATTTTACCAGTTATTCCAAAAGGCACTAGACCAGACATAGTTCACATAGTGATCAAATCTTCGCATTTATGGACTCATTACATAGTGTCAAAGTAGACCAAGAATGTGGTGCTGCAAAGTCACAATTCAGATGCCAATTGTCAAGTTAAAGAATATTTTCAACTCGATAAATAGTATAGGAGATGTAATAGTTGGAGGACCAAATGATGGTATCGTTCAAATTGAAATCCAGATTATCTATTATTGAAAGATGATGTTGACCATGTTCCGTCAATTGTGGCGAGCACATATCCATAATTTGGAAAAACTACTGAATGCTTCACTTATTTGGAGGATCGTGCTATTCTTTCCCCACAGTTGATGTCGTCGATTTGATTAATAAATATATGATGTCATGAAATGATGGAGAATGTAAAGTATATCTTAGGTCTGATAATACATACAAATCCGATTCAAACATTGACATATTGACATCTACTCATCAGAGTTTCTAATATTGGTTGTTGACTTGACGATCATACTGTATAGTCTAATATTTATCAAGGAAGCAATGTAGGTGAATTGTTGTTAATCCCTAGAATGACTGTCACACCATCCAATCCGAGGTTGCCTTTTAAGTCCCAATGATGAAAAATTCCTCTGATTGTGTCATATGCTATGATGATCAACAAAACTCAAGTACAATCTCTCTCTCTCTCTCTCTCTCTCTCTCTCATGTTGGACTTTTCCTGAAGAAGTCAGTTTTTAATCATGGTCAATTATACGTTGCTATATCAAGGGTGAACAATCGCAAGGGTTTAAAATATTGATCGACGATGATGAGAATAAACATAGTAACAAAATTATAAATATTGTGTATAAGGAAATTTTTCATAATTTGTAAAGTAAATTTTATATAATAAAAATCCTTTTATGAAGGTTATATCATTTTGAATACTATTCAATCTTTAATTAATATTTAGATGATTTATATATGGGAAGCGGTTATGGTAAAACCATCTCTGGTGTGAGAACCATTGATGGTTCTTATCGAAATACACACACACAAACACATATATACATAACTTAAGTATACATATATACAATTACTTATTTAAATATTTTAATACATTTAAAATAGTTATTTTTATTTTAGATAAAATAAAATAAAAAATTATCGTGCAACGCACGGGTATAATACTAGTTTAAGGTAAAAAGAGCATACCCACTAATAGGGGTGGCAATTTCGGACACGACACGATAACCCGACACAAACCGAACACGAATTTAGCATGTACAGGTATGACCCTTCGCGGGTTCGCGTGTTATTCGTGTCGGACAAGAATAACACGCGAAATAAATAGGTCAGGTCGGGTTGACTTGCGTGTCAACCCGATTGATCGATTTAACCCATTTAAATTTAATGGTATAATAGTAATTTAATAAACTATCTCTAGTAAATAGGATTAGTTTTGATTTCTAGTTCGGTATGTAATTTGATTTGGTGCTCGGACTTCTTTCGAACAAAAGAATACAAAGATCGTGTTATTTTCATGTTATCTTTTTTTTAATATTTTCTTATCAAGTAGCTATTGAATTTTTTTTCTTATATAGATTTTTCGTGTCGTGTCGGGTTACCCGTGTAATAAACAGGTTCGTGTTCGTGTCGTGTATTTTGACAAGAATAATTATTCATGTCGTGTTCGTGTCAACCGTGTAATACATGTGTCTCAACACGACCCGCGAACATGAAACACGACACGATTGACACCCCTACCACTAATACACACAAAAAATATAAATTATCAGAATAAAAGGGGAAACAAAGAGAGTTTCTTACCATTTAATTTTGATTTCACTCCTCGCTATAATTTTTCCTCTCCTACTTATCTGATCCATAGACTTGTAACAATCCTTTCAACCTTAAAAAAAAAAAAGAATCTATAAAGTAAAAACATAGGGTAGAAAGAGAAGAAGGAGATGATGAAACAATGTGAGAGCAAACAACCCGACCCCTCTAAATCTTGGGTTTCTCAACCTATTTTCACCAGGTTCAAACTGGAAAAGCTTTTAAAAAATGCTCTGCAATCCAATCAATCACCAGATTACAAATGTATAACACACACACAAACACACATATAATTTATAAAAAGAATTAAGAAATTGAGAACCATATACGAAAAAGGTTAAAGACTGAAAGAGCTAAAAAGTTTTAAATAATTGCATGCAACCTACCTTGATAACCAAAATGCAAATTAATAATAATAATAATAATAATAATAATAATAATAATAATAATAATAATAAGAAGAAGAAGAAGAAGAAGAAGAAGAAGAAGAAGAAGAAGAAGAAGAAGAAGAAGAAGAAGAAGAAGAAGAAGAAGAATTACCTAGAACAAATTAATCAATCCACCAACCTAAAACAAATCATAAATGCAATTTAATCAAATAGAAAAAAAAATATAAGCGAAGAAAACATGGAAATAAACAGAAAAAGGGAGAAGTAGTTATCGAATAAAAAGAAAAAATACAATATTCCGCGTGGGAGAGCCACATTCTTCTTTTTGGGTGGATTTTGAACGATTGCGAAAGGAATGATTGAATTTATGTAATTTCTATGCAATTTTAGTGCAAATATGATTGTTAATGATATCTGATCTGAAAGAGATGGTAATAAAAAAAGGGTGCGATAAGAGCATCTCCAATGACTCATGGATTGTTCAATTTTAATGCCATATAGCATTAAATATATTATGTTACATGGAGGATGTCTAACACTCCCTCTAGATATAGAATGGATGTTAAACATAATTTACAATATATGTTCCATTAGAGATGAGTTTTTCTACTCCCTCCGTTCCGTTCTATTTGTCGCAATTTGGAAAAAAAATTGTCTCGTTCTATCTGTCGCATTATATTTCCAAGTGATACTCATTGTTACTTTTGACTTTCCCAATAAGAATTAAAGGTTACTATACTTTTACTCCTGCCTTTATTATTTCACACTTTTAATTATTTTAAATTAAAGGATATTATGGTCATTTGATACTTATAATTATAACACCAATCATCCTTCTTAATTTTCGTGAAGTGGTCAATTACGACAGATAGAACGAAACGGAAGAACTCTGGAAGAAATATTTTTCTACAGAGCAATTTGTGCAAAAGGAACTGTGAAAGAAAGAAGAGAATTTTCTAGATACACACGTTGGGTTGAGCAGCAAAATCTTTTCTTTTTAATTTTTGTCCTTTGAATAAAACCAAATCAATGTAATAAATAAAAATAAAAAAACCAATCAATGACAACGTAACACATGTCATCCCAAAATTTTTGCATGTGAACTTTAATATAAAGGTATTGATATAATGAGTGTTTGGCGGGTAGTCCATATATTATTATTATTATTATTATTATTATTATTATTATTATTATTATTATTATTATTTTATACACACACATAAATAATAAAAAAAATTAAAAAATATAGTGGAGCATGTGCCAACCAGCCCCACCCTATAGTCCCTCCTAGGGTGTAACTGAGATGCGTCATCTCGTGAGTTACTCGAAATCGACTCAAAAAAAGCTCAAAATCGACTCAAGATTAATCAAGCCGAGCTCGAGCTTGAGCTACTCGAGTAAGTATCGAGCTCCAGTTTGAGCTCAGTGATAGTTGACTCAATAGGCTCGCGAGCCTAATCGAGTTTTGATAGATTTACCCTTTTATCCTTATTATACTTACTTATTTATATATATACCCTAAATATATAATAAAAATTAATATTAAGTATTTTTTATATTTTTTAGAATTTTTTATTAATATTATGTAACTCGAGTTGAGTCGAGCCAAGCTCCAAGTTTTCAAATGAACCGATCTCGAACTTGATAAAATTGAGCTCATTCGAGCTTGAGCATAGCTCGAATTTCGAGTTTTATAGTCGAGTTCGAGCCTAACAATGTTCGACTCGACTCGATTATACCTCTTACAATATACATGAGAGTCTAAAGGTAATATACCATGTAGTTTTACATATAAGAGTTCGTCACTCTTACTCCCTTTGTTTCATTATATAGGACGTTTAAGAGTGTTAAATTTTTTCCTAATTAAATGACGTTTTATAGATAATATTGTTTAACTTTCTTAAATACCCCTATCTTTAAAACTCAACTTATTTCCCGTTATACTTTTTCTAAATTAACGACGATTGCACTTCTCTCTTCTCTACACATACCGCCATTTTCATTGGAAAACTCAAGTTTTTCCCTTTTTTTTTTTTTTGCTCACCGTCATTTTTAGGATTATTATTTGGATTAGTATTACTGGAACTGGAAGCCATTGAACTGGAAGCCATGTGTGTTTGATGTTTAAATTTTTATTCTTCGGTTTGTATGTATATAGGTAATGAAGTAGCGAAAATTTTAATTTTGGCTCCATTAAAATTTTTGAATATTGAATCAAATTTTACATATCAGTTTCATTTAGCTTCAAAACTGAAAATTGAAAATTTAAGGAGAATATGAAGGGGCATATGAAGAATCCGAAAAGATTACGAGGGGAGAGAAATTCATGAGAAGTGTGCAAAGAGGAGGAGTGAGGGTTTATTAGTCATTTTAGTACCTTTCTTAATAAGTGTGTTTATATTTTAAACATCTTACATAATGAAACAGAGGGAGTATATAAGAGGCAACACCGAATGGCAAAATTCGACCCCTGAACAAGAGGCAACACACTCTCCCAAAAAACAACCTGCGCTTTACCAACAGTATTTCGACCTGCTCTCTGAATGAAGCAAATGCCCCTATAATATGATGAGACTTACAGAGTCGGAGAGAGTATACTCCTTTGTAGGTCTCAGCCAACGACCTTTGGAAATGAAAAGATCTGAATCCGGTAAGTTCTTATACATCATAAATCCTTGCAACTGCGACCTTGCATCAAAACAAATATTAACCCATTCTCTTTATGTTCTATATCGCATAGAAGATCATTGATAGCTACAAATCCTCGAGATCGGAGGAAGGAGTCACCACCCAACCTGATCCAAGCCCAGTAGTGACGTCAAAGACTCGCACTCCTATTTTCGATGTCGACCAAGAGGTGGAGCTTGCCCTAGCTGCAAGAAATGAGCCAGAGGAACCTGCTAATTCTGAAGAGCGGATGCCTCTGTGAACTGTGTTGGTAAAAGGCAAAGGGAAGAGAGTATCTCACGAGCAGACTCCCACAAAACGCACGCCTCCAGACCCTAAATGCCACCGCACTCAGAAGACATCTACTTCAAGTCCCCCGGATCTGGAAAAAGGTCTTGCTCAATGCCAGGATGCCGACCAAATCCGATTATTACTTAAGAAGCATATGTGGACCCAGGTGACTTATTTATCCTGGTATTATCATACATGTAAACTGTGTTATAATTCTTGCATTTCATCTTACCCCTTATATACTTTATAATATAGCTGCAACCTTGGATGACTTCCTTGTCGAACCACCTGCAGTTGGTGGCCTCTGAGAATAAGTTGAAGAAAATGTACGACGAGTTGTTAGCTCAAGCAGAAAAGCAAATGCAATAGCTGTCCTTGACACAAGGAGAGCTGGATGAAGCTCTTCGACAGTTGGCAGCTCGAAAAGAGGAACTAAACATCTCTAACAGTCAGGTGACAACGATGAGGGATGAAGCCTCTCGATTGGGGGGTCGGTTGACGAAATTAGAGGTTCTGGTGTAGGAGAAAGAGAGGTAAGTGCAAGAGGTAGGCCACATAGCTCGCCAACAGGGGTTTGATGAAGGGCGAGCTGAGAGGCTGATCGAGGGTTGACGTACGTTCTTAATGAGTACAGTGGGTATGGGTAAGAAATTTACAGAAGCATATAGAATCGAGCTGCTGAGAACGTACCAAAACACAACACATTTCCTGGGGAAGGTAGGGAGAGGAGCCCAAGAGTGGCTTGACTTTGTTGTGTAATGGATCAAGGCTCAACTTACCGCAGCCAATATCAAGTTCGAGCCAGATGTAAAGACCATGGACACCGTGCTCCCTTCCTTCTCCTTTTGGCGAGGTGATGAAAATCAACCCGTAGAGGCAAAGTGGTGGATCACCTACAAGGGTGAGGCGATTCGGAAGGCTGGACTCGCTACCGAGCTCGATGCCCCCGTGGATGAGCTGTTTTCTGATTGCGCCCCCTCCTAAACCCCGAGCTATCCTTGTAACTTAATACTTGTTTCATGTATGATTTTGAACTGCTATGTATGAACTAACTTATATCCTGTTGAAACTTGGTATTGTCATAGATTTCTCTGCCTATGAATTTCATTAAATGCAGCCTATCCATGATAACATGAAACCTGCCATAAAATGGTTATAACAACATATTTTGGAACGATAAGTAGAACCATATTTGATCGTAAACCATGTAAATCAATAAAACATTCAGGTCGCCACACATAATGGAAATAAACCAGAGGTAACTAAGAATCCACTTAGTCCCCCAGGTTAATGCAACCAAGTGATACAACTAGGTCTCCTGCCGTCAAAACATTAAGTTCGCCAAATACCTGCAAGGTGTGCAAAAATTGACAACCATTCAAATCAACATCTCAAAATATGCAAGTCAAACATATTTCAGGATACGCAAAAACATGTAAATCAAACATGTTCCTGCCCAAAATCCAACTGTATATAATCCAAACATACTCAAAAAAGCGGAAGGAGAACATGTAAATCAAACATGTTCCCTCTAAATCATCCTAGAATATATAAGTCAAAAATATTCCAGGACATGCAAAAACATGTAAATCAGCCATGACTGAAATAAGTACGCGTTCATCGCCAGAATTACGCATTCACAATGCATGCATCATCAAGAATTACGAAAAAAGTATGCGTGCATTGCCATAATTACGCATTCACAATGTGTGCATCATCAAGAATTACGAGAAAAGTACGCGTGCATTGCCAAGAATTACAGAAGAGTACACGTTCATTGCCAAAGTGCGTTCATAATGCATTCATCACCAAAAAATACTAAAAAGGAACGCGTTCATCGCCGACCTATAAAAGTGTCAGGATATGATAGAAATAAGTAAAGATAGAAACGTGCAAAGTACGAGCTCATCATCCAGAGAGCTAGGCATAGTACTTCTTTAGGTGGCAGATATTTCAGCACCTCGGTAAAGATTCTCCTTTTACGTTCGCAAGCACGTATGCTCCCCTTTGTAGCACTTTAATGACCTTGAACGGTCCTATCTCGTTTGGATCCAGCTTCTTTGTGGTATAAATTGCATCAGCTCACTTAGAGACAAGATCACCGACCTGGAAGTAGCTTCATTTTACCCATTTGTTAAAGGTTGCCTGAATTCTCTATCTTTCCATGTGTCCTGCAACCTTATCGCGTATTTCCTTGATTGTTTCGAGATTTCCCCTAGCCAGTCACTCATTTTGTTCCTTATTAAATGCCGATAGCTGATGTGATCCTCCAACTATTTTCATCGGGATGAAAGCTTCCATATCATAAACCAGTCTAAAAGGTGACTCGCCTATAGTTCGCAGGGTTGTTCGATAGGCCCATAATATGGAAGAGAGCTCCTTGAGCTAAAGTCCCCCTGCTCTTTGCAGTCATAACTTGATTCCCTACACAATAATATGATTAGTGACCTCAACTTGTCAATTAGCTTGGGGATGTGCCATAGAGGCAAATTATTGTTTCATCCCCATCGTCTTGTACCAATCTTGGATCATCTTCCCATTAAATTGGGTTCCATTGTCCGAAATCAGCACCCGCGGGACACCGTTCCTGCAAAAAATACTGTTAAAAATAATATCGATGATGTCTTTCTCGTTGATGCCCGTGACAGCCTCGGCCTCCACCCACTTCGTGAAGTAATCCACCACGACCACTATGTGGCATTTCTTGCAGTGTGTCCTCAGAAAAGGCCCCACTATATCAATCACTCATTGCGCAAAAGAGCAAGGCGATCTCATTACCATCATATCCTTGGTGGGCATGTGAATGATAAGAGAATGCATCTGACATTTCCTGCAGGTCATAACTAACTCACCTGCCATACCTTTCATTCCTGGCCAAAAGAAACCAGCCCACAAAGCTATCACGGCCAGCGCTCTGCTCTTAACGTGATCACCGTAGTAGCCTTCATGTATCTCTCGCAGCACCTCAAATCCTTCCTTCTTTGACAAGCACTTCAAATATGGCCAGAAGCGTGACCTCTTGTACAAGTCCCCATTCATCAAGCAAATACGGGCCACTATCCTGACTTCTTTGGTTGATAATTGCATATCTACAGCGACCACTTTATCGAGGATTATCCGAGTCGGTGTCCGCCAGTCTTCTTTTACGTCTATCTCCATAACCTGCTTTCCTTTATCCACACTGCTATGCGCCAACTCCATTAATGTGATCTTCCTAGTGTCACAAGCTCCCAACTCCCCAGCCATCTTGGCGAGCTGATCTGCCCGGATATTATCAGCTCGCGGTAAATGCTCCAGTTTAAATTCATCGAACTGCACTATACCCTCCTTTAGTTTCTTTAAGTACTCTTGCATGCGTTCTTCCCTTGCCTCAAAAGACCCATCGAACTGACGGGCTACCAGTTACAAATCTCTATATGCCCAAAGTCGTCAGGCTCCTAAGTCACTTGCCATTTTTATGCCTTGTAGCAATGCCTCATACTCTGTTTCGTTATTAGAGGCTTTAAATCCCAGCTTGATCAAAAACTTGAGGTTTCCCCCTCTGGACTAGTCAGAACAATCCCCAGTCCATCTCCCGCCGTCATAGTTGACCCATCAGTATGGAATAACCATGCCTTGTGCTCAGCTTTGTTTTCTGCCGAACGTATCATTTCTTGTAGAAAATATGCTAACATCTGAGCCTTAATCGCCATCCTCGGTTCATAAACCACATCATATTCGCTGAGCTCAACTGCCCATTTCACCGATTGACCAGAAATATTAGGGTTAGTCAAAATCTGCTTAAGAGCTAAGTTGGTGCGTACCTTAACCTTGTGACCCAAAAAATAAGGTCGAAGCTTCCTTGCCGTACAGATCAATGAAAACCCACCTTTATCCAGCTCTGAGTAGTTCAACTCAGCTCCCCTTAACATCTGATTGATATAATAAGTAGGCTTCTGCACGCCTGCATCTACCCTGATAAGTACCGCCTCGCCAACAGATATATACAAGATTAAATCCTCGCCCGACATTGGCTTGGTTAGCAACAAAATCTCTGCCAAATACTCCTTGAACTTATCAAAGGCTTCTGCCGCCTTCTTTGTACATTCAAACTTGGATCCTTTCCTCAACATTTTGAAGAAGGGGACCCCCTTATCTGCCGACCGGAAATAAAACGACTAAGCCCTGCAGTCCGACCAGTTAACACCTGCACATCTCGCACTATTTTGGGGTGAGGCATCTCCATCACAGCTCGCACCTTCTCCGGGTTCACCTCTATGCCTCCCTCTGTCACCATATACCTCAAGAATTTACTTGATCGTACTTCAAATATGAACTTTTTTGGATTAAGACGCATGCCATATTTCCTTAATATGATAAAGGCCCTTCGTAGATCCTCCACGTGTGAGTCTGCCTTTTTACTTTCCACCAACATATTGTCCACGTAAACCTCCATGGTGGACCCCAGCAGAGCTCTGAACATCTTATCCACCAACCTTTGATAGGTCGCCCCTGCATTCTTCAACCCAAACGGCATAGAAACAAAATAATAAGTACCTGTGGAGGTGACAAAGCTCACCTTGGCTTGATCTTCCTTATCCAATGGGATTTGATGGTATCCTTGTGATGCGTCCATCATACTTAACAATTCGCAGCCCGATGTTGAATCGACCAGTTGGTCAATGTGCGGTAATGGGTAGTGATCCTTCGGGCAAGCCTTGTTCAGTTTGAAAAACTCCACACACATCCTCCACTTCTGTCTAGGTTTCGGAACCATCACAACGTTGGATACATATTCTGGGAATTGAATCACCTGGATGTGTCCAGCTTTCAGTAGTTTCTGCACTTCCTCTTCAATCACCTTGTCCAGTTCAGCCCCTAAAATGTCGCGTCTTCTGTCGTACAGGTCGTGCCTCTGGGTCTGCATTTAAATGGTGTTGTGCGACCTCATGATACACTCCGTGCAGCTTCTCATCTCCGAAGGCGAAAATACCCCAAAATTCTCTCAGTAGAGCTATTACGTCCTCCTTTATAGTTTTCGTCATTTGAATCCCAATTCTGGTGGTGTATTCTGGCCTGCCTTCTTTTAACGAAATCTCCATGAGCTTATCATGAGGGCGAACAGAATTCTTCGCCTCCTTCATCATCTTAGAACTGAGTATCCCCTCATGTACATCACCTGACCTTTCTCGTTTTCCCTCACTTATTCCTTTTCTCACGGTCATCTGATAGCACGATCTAGAGACCTGTTGTTCAGATACTACCTCGCCCACTTTATCATCTGTCGGATACTTTATGCTCATGTGGCAAGTACAAGTGATTGCATGGAAAGCATTAAGGGCAGGTCATCCCAGTATCATGTTGTATGTCGAGCTCCCTTTTATAATTAAGAACTTCAAGTCCTTCTTTACTCTTAGTTCACCTTTTTTCCATGCTACAGGGAGTGCCAGCTCGCCCTCCGTGATAACCTGCGCGCCATTAAAAGCGTAAATCAGAGTTTTTACAGGCCATACCTTTATCTTTAAGTTCATATGGTCCAGCCACTCCCGATATATGATGTTAACCGAGCTCCCGTTCTTGACAAACACTCCCGATATGGTCCGGACAACCGATATCATCAGGTATTTGGTGCTCCATGATCTTGAACACCTTAGCTTGCGGGTACGCCATGGGTGTGAAGTCCTCTTCTTGCAATATTCTCCCCGTGCCCCTGGTTGTTTCTCTGTCAACTGCTCCCATGGTTAGGATCCCTCAAGCAGCTCGCGTTGGTTCTCTCCTAGGGTCTGATCTCTTAGGGATGATCCTTTCTGGCTCTACGACTTCTACCCCAAAACGTAACCTATACTCCTCTTTAGTCTCTTCCACTCGTATGTATTTGCCACACCTGTATAAAACTTCCTCATATCTTCGCGCAGAACGCTTAGCCAGGGATTCACGCAAATCTTTTTGTCTCAACCCTTGATGTAATGCTCCAGCCTTCATTTCGTCCATGGCCGTGGGCACCTCCTAGGTATCCCTAGTAAACCGGGCAATATAATTCTTCAATCTCTCCCCTGGTCGCTGCACTATCGTGAAGAAAGATTGTGCGGTCTTGGTGTGAAACTTGGCGCTAGCAAGATGCTTCAAAAAAGCAGCTTTCATGACTTGAAAGCTAGTGATCTTTCCCGGTGGTAACTGGTGGAACCAGACCTGTGATATTTCCCTTAACGTAGATAAAAAAAAGTCTCAGCATGCCACTGCATCAGTATATTGCCTTATAATTGCTTCGTTCTCAAAACCTTGTATGTGACATGTGGGGTCAGACAACCCGTCATATTAAAAATATAATCCTTTGTATCTGCGAGGTAGTACTGCTCTTAATATCCTCTCTTAAAAGAATGTCCCTTAGACTCTTCAGGTCCTGTCCTAGCGACCTGTTTTTATAAAGCTCGCGATGCCTCTTGCATATCTCTAAACACGCGGGTACCTGGTCCCACTTCATACTCGTCTTCCTCCTCGTTTCGTTGAGCTCGACGCTTAGAGGACTTTCTTCGTGACCTGTTATCTACAACTCGCCCCTCACTATCACTATCCTCGTCCTCGTCCCGTTGGGCCCGGTGCTTATAAGACTTCCTTTGCGACCTATCCTCCTCAACTCTCCAATCATTATAGCTATCTTCATCATCAGAAGAGGATATATATCTTCCTGGATATCTCCGTCCTCTTGAACTTCTAAGCAACTCGGGGCTTGGTTTCCATGGTTCATTCTCTTTGCTCTATTTCTGAGCAGCGGTCAGTAGCTCTGGACTGTATTCATCATCCTTCTCACTATCTTCGACCTTCTTCTTGACCTTTCCACCCCCAAACATCTCATCCAAACTTTCCAATCTGTCCGGTGGTACCAATACCATTAATTTCTCTAGGAATACCTTATCAACGTAACACGTTCTTTGCTTTGGTAACTCCCACCACTCTTTTGTACCGATGTGGATAACCTTTTGTCTGATTACATCCGGAGCTTTTTTCGTACGTCTTTCTTCTATTTGTTTCATCTTTTTCTTTCCCGAGGAGGATGGTGGCGTGGTGTTTGTGTGATTTATTTTTTCCTCATGCGGTGGTGTGCTTGCTCCCCCTATCTGCTTCTCATCGTTCGCCCCTTTTGTCCTACTGTCTTCCGTACCAAAATTCAGATTCTGAGGTGTGATACCCATTCCCTTCGTGCTACGCTTGGAAAATATCCACGCCTTTTGATCGATGTACCTCTTTCCCACAAACGGCGCCACTTGATACGACCAAAAATATTGGTGCCTCAAGAATAAAAAGTGCTGACCTTGAATATGTGCAGTGACCTAATAGATCTCCAGAAAGCTCCTGGCGACCTGATAGATTCTACAAAACAAAACTCAAGCCCGACGTAGGCCCTCCGATGCTTAAGTCAAAATGCGTTCAAGTAAGATGCGAGAGCTAAAATGTAGGATGTAAGATCAGCTTAGAGAGAAAAGAATGAGGCCTAAGTCCTCTTTATATAGATAATAAATGTGTTCCCAATCTAGGGTTCCCCTCTCCTATTGAAAATATAATTCCATAAATAGCGATTGACTTAGAATTAGGACTCCTCTTGTATACTAAGTTTCCATAGATAATAGAACTCTTGTTGAATTACCATAGTAGCCATGGGCCAATAACCATATTCATAATTGTAGTATACCGGGACCCCATAAAATAGCCCATATTATCCCGTTAGGGCCCAAAAATCATGAAGCCCATCTCTCAGCACTGAGCTACCACTTAGTGCCGAGATGGTATAGTAGCGCTTTCCTCATAAGAGCTCGTCACTCTTATATAAGAGATTGCAGCTCTCGAGGACAGCTCGCCACCTCCCAGAAAGATTACACCTTCTAGAGGATGAAGTCGCTTACTAAGTTTGCATAATTACCTGCATGCTTATCGACATGAATATTTGATGTCGTATCACTGCTAATTAGATTATTTGGTAACAAAGATTGTGTTAAACTCTTCAAGTGCAAAATGTTGATTTAGAGAATCTCTAGCGGGGAGGGGATTGAGGTGAACAGGTAAATGGGGGGACGCCTTTCGTGCGGGTCTGATTACATAGATAAATGGGGGGGGGGGGGTGTTGATTTATAAATATCCCGATCTTTCTAGTGTCCACCCCCCTCACCCCCATTTATTGTTTGATTTGCATTTGCATTTTTATTCTTTATTTTGGTTTCTTCTTCCTTTTGTATGTTTTTAATTAATATTATATATATACACTAGTTTAATGTTCGTGTATTACACAGGATTTATAAAAAAATTATAGAAAAAATATGTATGATATTTACAATAGATAACCTAATATCAACTCATGCCTTGAACTGATTTCTAATCACTATTTATTAACTATTATTTTTTATTGTTAAATAATTTTATATTTTGATGTTTAGATTAAATTTATTAATTTTATTTACATACTTATAAAAATTCAAAAGTAGTCACATTCTCAACCCGTGTATAGCAAATACCGGGGAGTCACAAAATTAGTTATAAGGTATAGCAAATGCCCTAAACTTGATGGGGAAGCCCGTAGAAAATTATGTTTGTAAAGATGAAAAATATACAACACCCACGTGTCACATGTGAATAGTGATATAAAAAATTAAAAACTATAAGGCGCTGATAATTTTATTAAAGAACGTCGTATATCTAACTTGCAACTAATGCAATAACATTTTATTATTTTCCTTCTTTTTTTCTGCGTAAAGCACTAACTTTTTCATGTAAATATATAATCTGTGTATTAATACATTATATTGGGATTAGATAAATAGATTTAGAATATATTTAATATTTATTTTTCTAGGCATAATAATAATAATTTATTATTATTATTAATTTTTTTTTTGTTTTGTTTTCCTTTGTTTTTTTTCTTTATTGGCGTAACAATAGTTTTTCAATGTTATTCTCAATATATTATATAATGATTAGTTTAATGTCCTAATTCAATATGCGTCATATTTTTCATTTTTAAATATATTAGTTTACTATGCATGATTAAATATTTATTTTTCTGTGTATATTTAACTTACATTATAAATTATTTAACGACTTATATTGTTATTATATAAATAATTTAATCATAATGAGACTTATATTTTTATTATATAACTCTCTTTCAAAATTTATATTATGTTTATCATTTTAGAACTATATCAAGTAATTATCAAGTTAATTTATGATTGAATATTTGTTAATTTGCATTATAGTTTTTTAACGACTTGTATTATTATTCTATAAGATTTTAAGCCTTTTATTTTTAATTATAAGTTTAAACACTATTTTACTATATATATTTTTTATGATTTCATATTTTGATCATTATATTTATTATTATTATTATTATATTATAATATTTATATTTTGGTTTTTATTTATTTTTATTTATTTAGAATTTATTTATATATTTATGAGAAGATTATGAAAAGTATTAACTTTTGCATTAAGGTTAAAAATGAGTTCATGGTAAATTATGTAGAATTAATAGAAAGATGAAACTTATTTTTGAATACAGATCTTTTTGTTTATAAAATATAACATCAAGAGCATGTGGTGGAGTGGTTGTGAACTAGGTACCAAAAGTAAAAGAACACGTGTTCAAATACCACGTCTCTCAAAAATTTATTTATGTACACATGTAACATTAGATGTCATGTAAACTCTGAACCTAGATGAGTAGCGACACATGTCAATTAGCCGAGGTCCAGATGCACCAGGATTCGACACGTCGGAAATGGAGTAAGAAGAGCGTGACACGTGTCCAACGAATCAACAATTAGCCGACAAATAAGTTAGATCTCAACACAATTATATATATATATATATATATATATATATATATATATATATATATATATATATATATATATTAAATTTAATATATTTGCAAATCAGCAATCCAAGTATTTGTATCCTTGATAATTTTAATAATGACTTTTCTTTTAAGTATTGTTTTAATTAATTTAATGGAGATGTTGTGTACTTGTCGAGAGAGTATATCATGAACCCAGGTGCACCCTATAATTTAATTTATCATCGTATATAACTGTCATATATCATCGTATATAAGTGGTACATATCATCACATATAACTGATATATATCATCACAAGTAATTGAAATTCTAAATCTAAAATTTAAAATCCTACAATTAAAAAAATAAACCTAAAACAAAAAATTAAGCCCTAAAAACGAAAAATTATGTAATATTCCTTAACTTTTGTGTATTAATTCTGGGCTTGAATAAGGTTTGTATGAATATGTAAGATGGAGTGAAGAAACTTTGAGAGGAAGGAAAGAGAAATTAGTGAGAAAAAGAATTTGTAATTGCTGCTTAATGATTCTTTTTCCTCTTTTCCGTCTACAAATAGCTAAAAGGTAAGAGGGGACCAATACACATGTCCCTTAACCCATTAAAAACGGAAACAAACAACAACTTTCAAACAAAATAAAAACAATTAAAATTGGGTTTCTAGGTAAATTAATTAAAACTGCCAAACTGCTTCTGGGCCCAGCGGCCCATTATGGATAAGGTTCTCCTCCAGCCCATTCCATTCCAACCCGTTCGGTGGTGAACTCCAGCCCGTTCCTTTTCGACCCGTTAGGTGGCGACCCAGAACCAACATCCGACAAAATGCTTTTTCCCCCGATCGGCACCTCCCTAAATTCATATTTAGCTTCTTCTTCAAAAGGGAGACATGGAAAACCGGGTAAATTTTCGCATCTTCGGGGAGCTCTAATTGGTAAGACACTTCTCCAATCCTCTCTATGACTTGGTATGGTCCGTAAAATCGTGTCGAAAGCTTGTGGTTTTTCCTGAGTGCGATTGCATTTTGTCTGAATGGTTGTAGTTTTAGATACACCCAATCCCCCACATTAAATTGCCTCTCCCTTCTCTGTTGATCTGCATAAAATTTCATGCGATGTTGTGCATGCAGTAGATTTCCCTTGAGGTCATGCATTAATTGCTGTCTTTTCTGAATGAATTATGTGGCATCAGTGTACTGTGTGATAATGTATGTTTCCATAAAAGAGGTAGGGGGTTGGTAACCATATAGGGCTTGAAAAGGTGTAGTTTTTAGGCTTGTGTGGTAATTGGTATTATACCAAAACTCATCTAGGGGTAGCCACTTAACCCAGTGTTTAGGCAGAAGTGAAATCCATTTGAGTGCCTATTGCCTTGAGAAGTTCCTTCCAAAAGGAGCTAGTAAAAACCTTGTCTCTGTTAGTCACTATGTGTAGGGGTTGCCCATGTAGTTTATAAATGTTGTCTAGGAACATCTTAGCAACTGTAGTAGCAGTGTAAGGGTGTATTAGAGCTATAAAGTGGCCATACTTGGTAAACCTGTCAATGATTACCAGGGCCACATCCTTCCAAAAAGATTTAGGTAGCCCCTCAATGAAATCCATGGAAATATGGGTCCGTTGGGGAATGGGTAGGGGCTGAAGTAAACCTGGATATAAACCTCCTTCACTTTTTCATTTGGCACACACTTCACATTGTTTAACACAGTCCTCCACTTCCTTCCTCATGAGTGGCCAGTATAAGATCCTGTTAGCTCTCTTATAAGTTCCCAAAATACCAGAATGGCCCCCCAAAAGCTGAATTGTGCATCTCTGTCAGTATGGTCTTTCTGTGTTTAGGGTGATTTCCCACCCCTATTTTCCCTTTGTATTTGATGATATCTCCTTGTAATTCAAAATCAGGGTATGAACTGGGGTTCAGAGATTTTGCTGTTAATATCTTGGCAAAGAAAGGGTCAGTGGAGTAGCTAGCAGCCACTTGCTGGACCCATGTAGGTAGGGTAGTTGTGATAGCCTGACAGGTTTCAGGGGTAGGCATTTGTCTGGATAAGGCATCAGCTACCTTATTTTCTACCCCCTTCTTGTAATGAATTTCATAGTCAAAATCCAAAAGCTTAGTGATCAATTTCTGCTGCATTTGGTTCACTATATTCTGACCCAACAGGTGCTTGAGTGCCTGTTGATCTGTCTTGATGATGAATTTGTAACCCTGTAGTTAATGCCTCCATTTCTGAATAGCCATTAACACAGCAAGAAACTCCCTCTCATATATTGATAAAGCCTGGTTTTTACTGCAAAGTTTTTTGCTCATATAGGCAATGGTCCTGCCATCCTGCATTAAGACAGCTCCTATTCCAGTTCCACTAGCATCTGTTTCCAAAATAAAAGGCTTGGAAAAATCTAGTAAGTCCAGTACAGGTGTTGTAACCATAGCCTCCTTTAGTTTCATAAAAGCCATTTCTGCCTCCTTAGTCCATGAGAAAGCCCCTTTCTTAAGTAAACATGCCAAAGGTTTGCTAATAAGCCCATAGCCCTGTATGAATCTCCTGTAGTAGCTTGTAAGTCCTAGGAACCCCCTAAGTTGTTTGATGGTAGTGGGACTAGGACAGTTCACCATGCTTGCTATCTTGGTAGAATCTGTAGAAACACCCTCCTTGAATATAATATGGCCCATGTACTCAATCTGTTTCAGCCCAAATGTGCATTTACTCCTCTTAGCAAAAAGTGTATGCTCCCTGAGTAAGACCAGTGCTGCCCTCAAATCCTGGTAATGAGCTTCCGCTGTCTTGCTATAGATTAAGATATCATCAAAGAAAACTAGCACTAATTTTCTTAGCATGGGCTGAAAAACCTGATTCATCAATGACTGAAAGGTAGCTGGTGTATTAGAAAGCTCAAAAGGCATCACTAGGAATTCATACTGCCCATGATGTGTATTAAAAGCTGTGAGGTATCTATCCTCCGGCCTCATTAATATCTGAAAGTATCCTGACCTCAAATCAATTTTGGGAAAGTATTCTGCCCCTTGCAATTCATCCAACAGCTCATCAATGATAGGAATAGGATATTCATGTTTGATTGTTAAGCTATTCAAGTATCTGTAATCAACACACATCCTCCATGTATTATCCTTCTTCTTGACTAGTAAAACAAGGGGAGGCAAAAGAGCTGCTGCTGTGTTGTATGACACCAGTGTTCAGTAATTCCTTGATAATCACCTCTATCTCATTCTTTTGATTATGTGACACCCTATAGGGAAACTGATGTTTAGGGTTGCTCCCTTCTTTTAAAACAATATGGTGTTCCACCCCCCTTACAGGTGAAAGCCCCTGTGGTTCTTCAAAAACATCCTAGAACTCTATCAGTAAATCCTCAAAACTTGTAACACCTTCTCCTGATTCGGGTTTAGCCTTAACCCAATATACTTCCTCCACCTGGGATGGTACCTCCTGATGAATCATTTTGAAAAGAGTAAGTCCAGAGATTAAATGACAATCATGGGGTGAAGATATTGCCTGTATCTTAACCCTTTTTCCCATCAATGTAACAGTAAAAGTCATATGATCATAATCCAACTCTACAGGAGTACAGGATTTTAGCCAATCACCACCCAAAATTAGGTCACAGCCTTCATTTGACAGCACCCTTGGAGAAAAAGAAAAAGGATGCCCCTGCATTTTCCATTTTAGTCTAGAAACCCTTGTTGAGCTCACCGTTTTATGTCCATTGGCTACCTTAACTAAGATTGGCTTGGCAGGTTCAAGAGTACAACCTAACCTCTTAGCAGTTAACTCTTGAATGAAACTTAGGGTACTCCCAGTGTCAATCAATATGTGTAGCCTCTCATTCCCCACTGATCCATTAAGCCTCATAGTAGTTAACCTTCCCCTGAAATTGAGTTTAATGACATCTGAATCTCTTCCATATTTTCTTCAACAACCTATTCAGACAGCTCCTGGTTGGAATAGGGTTTCATGTACTGATTCTCTTCCTCTTCAGCCATAATAAGGTATGATATTATGTTTTTACACCTGTGTCCTGCAGTAAAAGGTTCATCACAGTTTTAGCATAATCCCTTATCCCTCCTGGCAGCCATCTCAGAGGCTGTGAGTAATTTAAACTAGGGTTTATTTGGAACTGTTGGTGGTCTCAGGGTAGTACCTATCTCATTCCTCCTAGGAATGAAAGGAACATTGGGTCTAGTTGGAGTCCTCAGTTTTTTGGTAATTGCATCTAGTGTATGCAACTGTCTTTGTCCCAACTCAATAGTTTGTTGTAGGGATGTAGGTCCCAACATGTGTATAAAAGATTGTAGCTCTTCACTCAAGCCACCAATAAAACTGGCAATAAAGTATTCTTCAGAGTATGCACCACTGTTTAAAAGCAGCATACAGGCTCTCAACTCCTCAAATTTACCCACATACTCCAAATATGAATGTGTATGCCTCAGTTTATTAAATTCAGCAATAATTTTTGTCTCCTTCAATTCATCAAATCTGGCTGATAGGACCTCTAAAAACTGAGCCCAGGTTAGATCAATTTGTCTGATAGAAAGTTGTTAGTACCATTGTGAAGCCTTACCATAAAAATTCATAGATGCTAGAATCACCTTCTGAGCATCTGGAATGTTGGGAATGAGTTTGAAATAGCCTTGACATTTTAATATCCAAGACCTAGCCTGAGATCCGTCAAACCTGGGAAAATCAATCATGGGTAGTGGGCCGATTATGTTCTAGTGTGGTTGATCCCGGATGATCTTGTGGGATGTTATTGGTTGTTGCCTGGTATAATTTTTGGGTGGTGTCCATCCTGAGCTTGGTTCACCCAAAATAGAGCCCCCATCTGTTTGTCTGCACCTTTTCTGTGTTAAGCAACTGCAGTTGAATAGAGACTAATGTTTGTGCTAGGTGGTCAAACTTGTTCATCATATCTGTATTGATTCCATTGATGTGCTCCTATAACTTAATTTCTATGGCTTCTCTCTTAGCAGATTCCATTTGAAGGACTTGATCAATGCGTTTCTGGGCCTCTTGAAGATCCCTAAGCCTTGTACCTTCTGCCATTTCAGGGAATCGAAAAGGTTCTGAGTACCAATTGTAATGTTCTTTAATTTTTGTGTATTAATTATGGGCTTGAATAAGGTTTGTATGAATATGTAAGATGGAGTGGAGAAACCTGGAGAGGTAGAGAATGAGAAATTAGGGAGAAAAAGAATTTGTAATTGCTGCTTAATGATTCCTTTTCCTCTTCTCCCATCTACAAATAGATAAAAGGTAAGAGGGGACCAATACACATGTCCCTTAACACATTAAAAACGGAAACAAACAACAACTTTCAAATAAAACAAAAACAATTAAAATTGGGTTTCTAGGTAAATTAATTAAAACTGCCAAACTGCTTCTGGGCCCAGCGGCCCATTATGAATAAGGTTCTCCTCCAGTCCATTCCATTCTCCTCCAGCCCATTCGGTGGTGAACTCCAGCCCGTTCCTTTTCGACCCGTTAGGTGGCAACCCGGAACCAACATCCAACAAAATGCTTTTTCCCCCGATCGGCACCTCCCTAAATTCACTTTTAGCCCTAAATTCACCATCTCCGGCGAATTCCTTCCGATTCATGACAAATTAATCTCTAAAATAAAAAACTAAACCCTGAAATTGAATATTAAACTCTAAATCCTAACTGGCAGAATGATAGATTTTGTCGGGACCCTAAAATAGAAAATTAAATAAAAAGAAAACTAAACTTTAAAATGAGTTATTAAACCCTAAAAATGGAAAACTAAACCCTAAAATGTAAAATTAAACCCTAAACTCTAAATTTCTAACACATATCATCACGTATAACCACCATGTATCATCACGTATAACTGTCATATATCATCACCTATAACTATCATATATCATCACGTAAAACAGGGTGCACCTAACAAGGTGCACCCAGGTGCACCTAATAAATTGTCTTACTTGTCAATTCCCATAATAACATATTTTTTAAGCAAATATTAATATTTATAAGGTTGGACATTCATAATTTTTAAGATAACAATTCACATAATTCTGAAAATATATACTCCATCTGTCTTATTCTATCTGTTGCAGTTAACCATTTCATGAAGATTAAGAAAGATGGTTGGTGATATATTTATTGGTATCAAATGATCGTCACTACAAAAAAACAGCAGTTTTCCAAGGGAAAAACCGAGGGAATTGACTTCCCTTGGAAATTTTCGAGGGAAAACCGAGGAACAGTTAAATCCCTCGGGTTTTTTCGAGGGAATATCAATCCCTCGGAATTTCCTTCGTAAATACGGGCGCCAAATGTTCCGCCATAATTTCCGAAGGACAAAACGAAGGATGACCGACGGAATAGTTTCCGAGGGACAACTTTCCTCGGAAAACCGAGGGATATTCACTTCCCTCGGTTTGAAACCGAGGGAAATATCATTCCCTCGGTTTTATTTTTTAATTTTTTAAAAATATTAATTACATTTTCGAGGGAATACAATTTCCCTCAAAATCATTCCGAGGGAATATGGATTCCCTCGGAATAATTCCGAGGGAAATTGTATTCCCTCGGAAATTTAATTAATATTTTAAAAAAACCCAAAAAAGTAAAAAGAAAATAGAAAGAAATAATAAAAAATAGGATTTATTTCCGGGACGCCGAGGTGCACCCCTCCCCGCCCCAGTCGTAATTTTTTGGGTTTTGTTTCTAGTTTTTACTATTTTTTCTATTTTTTTGGATTTTTTTCTATTTTTCATCTAAAATCGTAATAAATAGAAAAAAAAATAGAAAAATCGTAAAAACGAAACCGATCCTATCATATTAGGCACGTGGGGTGGTTTTGACCCCAAATTTGATCGAAAAATACCAACGATCACGTGCGTGTCCACACGTGTCGTGGGATTCGACCAACAACAAGATACGATCGATCGATGAACTCYTTCGGTTGGAAACGCGAAGCGACGTAGCGTCATGATTTTTCCATATTGGAGGAGGGGTGCGTCTTGGCATCGAGGAACCACGGGGGTTGGGCGTCGATCGTTGAGGACGCATTCTTTATTTTTTTTCGATTTAAAAAAAATGGAAAAAAACTCGAAAAAATAGAAGAATTAGTGAAAAATAGAAACGAACCCCATCATTTTACGATCAGGGCGGGGAGGGGTGAACCTCGGCGTCGTGGAACCAAGGGGGTCGGGCGTCGATCGTTCCGCACGCGTTTTCTATTTTTTTTCGATTTTAGATGAATAATGGAAAAAACCCCAAAAAATAGAAAAAATAGTAAGAAAACCCGAGAAATTACGACCGGGGCGGGGAGGGGTGCACCTCGGCGTCCCGGAAATAAACCCTATTTTTTTCTATTTATTTCGATTTTATTTTTATTTTTTGAAATTTCCGAGGGAAATCAAAATCCGTCGTAATTCCAAGGGATTTTTGATTCCCTCGGAAATTTCAAAAAAAAATCGTAATAAATAGAAAAAAATATAAAAATCGTAAAAACGAAACCGATCCTATCATCTTAGGCACGTGGGGTGGTTTTGACCCCGAATTCGATCGAAAAATACCAACGATCACATGCGTGTCCACACGTGTCGTGGGATTCGACCAACAACAAGATACGATCGATCGATGAACTCTTTCGGTTGGAAACACGAAGCGATGTAGCATCGTGATTTTTCCATATTGGAGGAGGGGTGCGTCTCGGCGTCGATCGTTGAGGATGCATTTTCTATTTTTTTTCAATTTAAAAAAAATTGGAAAAAAACTCGAAAAAAATAGAAGAATTAGTAAAAAATAGAAACGAACCCCATCATTCGGCGTCGTGGAACCACGGGGGTCGGGCGTCGATCGTTCCGCACGTATTTTCTAATTTTTTCGATTTTAGATGAATAATGGAAAAAAACCCGAAAAAATAGAAAAAATAGTAAGAAATAGTAAGAAAACCCGAGAAATTACGATCGGGGCGGGGAGGGGTGCGCCTTGGCGTCCCGGAAATAAATCCTATTTTTCTAATTTTTTCTATTTATTTCGATTTTATTTTTATTTTTTGAAATTTTCGAGAGAAATCAAAATCCCTCGGGATTCCGAGGGAATTTTGATTCCCTCGGTTTTCCGAGGGATTAAGCCCCTCGGAAATTAACCTAATTAAATCAGCGGGCTCGCCCGTTGTTCTTCATTTTTAGCAGAAAGAAAGAAAAAGAAAGAAGAGAAATAATAAGAAAGATTGGAATCGCCGCCGCCAACCTACGTCGCCACCCTCCGTCGCCGCCGTCCACCGCCGCTCCACAGCCCCACATCCCGCCGCCGTCCACAGCCGCTCCATAGCCCGCGCCGATCCGCCGCAGCCCACAGCCTGCCGCCGCCGCCTTCTTCTCCGGCCACCACCGCCGTCTTCTCCAGCCATCAAAGGTAACCCCACATCCCCTTTTTATGTTTTTGTAATCTATATAATTTTAGGATTAGATTTAGGATTATTATTAGTGTTTAATTTGTAATAATTACATAATTAGGGTTCAAATTAGGAATTATTGTGTATATATTGTTCATGCATGGGAGTCCTTGGTGATCGGCCGGGATTTAAAAAAAAATTGTATATATATTGTTCATGCATGGGAGGCCGTGGTGATCGGCCGGGATTTAATTCTCTTTATATATAATATTATTATTGATGTTGTTGGTTGTATAATGTCGGATGTTGACGTGGGTTACGGCGCCGGCCGGGAGGTTTTGTCCCTCCAATAACGGGTTTTCAAATATTATTTTTAAAAACGTGATAGGGTGTCACGCGATTTTATTTAAGTTTTCAAAATATTTTTAAAAAAATGTGACGGTGGTGACTGCTTATTTGGTACCTTGGCGAAGTGACGCGATGCATATAGATCACTTTTTTCAGAATTCATATCATATAGAAAAATTTGAAACTAAGTTTCGAATTATTCCAATATTCCTTAGACCCGTTTGAGATTTAGTATCAAATATAGAGTTTGATACTCAATTTCGAATTGTCTCATTTTTGGACAGTTTAAGAATGTGACTTGTAGTATGGTTATCTTATGTGTATGTTTTTTTTTTAGTTTTGAAATTTCAGTTTCTGCATCTCTCTAATTGTTCTCGGGTGCACTGAAATATATGTGCATTACGAGAACTGAGGGGAGATGCTGCCGAAATTTTGAATCTAAGAAAAATACATATGTTAAGATAATACATACTACTAAAATGTCACGTTCTTGAATGGGATAGAAGCCTTAACAATTATAACTCGAATTCCCCATTCTTCTCGTAATGCTGCTGAAATGATCGTAGTTGGATATACAAACCGAATATTTCCGAGTTTCTAGAACACGCTTAAGACTCAAAATCGTGCAATGTTAAGATAAGTTCCGATCGTAGTTAGATGTACGAGCGAATCGAAGACGGCTATTTATCCTCAAAATTCACGGATGGACTTGAGAGTTTTATTAAATTTGCGCAAGCGAATACCGCTCACAAGGACGGACAGAGACTGAAATGTCCTTGTAATCGTAGCAGATGTAGGAATAGAATCTACCTGGACGTCGATGAGATTAAGTACCACCTGGCGAAATATGGGTTCGTGCCGAATTACTATAAATGGATTTACCACGGAGAAACCCGGCTCGCCACCTCTGGACATCATCAAGAATTTCATGCTGGAGGACCCTCTTACATCCCTTCTGAAGAATCATCAAACGCGTACATTAATATGGTTCAAGATGCAGCTGGTCCCGATTTTAACGTGGTGGCCGATGTGGAAGAGTCGTCGAACGCTAAGGCTCAAAAATTTTACGACATGTTGAAATCTGGAAATCAGCTATTGTATTCGGGGTGCGAAGCACATACTCAATTGTCATTAGTTTCCCATCTCATGAATTTGAAATCAGAGAATCACATGTCTCAAAAGTGTTATGATCAATTGAGTGAATTAATAAAGGAGATTGTACCGAAAGACAATCTCGTACCCGATAATTTCTACAACAGTAAGAAGTTGTTAAGGGGTATGGGCTTACCGGTCGAGAAGATAGACTGCTGCAAGAATAATTGTATGATCTACTGGGGAGACGATTCTAATTTGACAAGTTGTAAATTCTGCAATGAACCTCGGTTTAAACCTATTCCTCATAGAAAAACAAAACAACTGAAGGCTCGTGTCGCGTACAAGAAGATGTACTATTTTCCATTAACTCCTCGTCTGCAGAGGTTGTACGCATCTAATGTCATAGAGAAAGATATGATATGGTATTCTGAACACGTGGTTGAAGACAATGTTATGCGCCACCCATCCGACTCAGAAGCTTAGAAACATTTCAACGACACTAATCCAAGCTTTGCGGCTGAAAGTCGAAACGTGAGATTGGGTCTTTGTATAGATGGTTTTCAACCATTTGGAAGCTTTGGAGCACAATATTCATCGCAGCCCGTCATAATCACACCCTACAACTTGCCTCCTTGGATGTGCATGAAAGAACAGTTCATGTTCCTGAGCGTTCTTGTACCAGGGAAGAAGAATCCAAAAGACAAACTTGATGTGTTTCTGCAACCCCTAATCCATGAAATGAATCAGTTGTGGACGGTTGGGGCTCCCTCGTACGATATATCTAAGAAACAAAACTTGCCCTGCGTATTCTATGTTGTCCGGATGGAGTACGGCCGGTCAAAAAGCTTGTCCTTACTGTATGGAACAGTCGGACGCCTTCACTCTTAAGTGCAGTGGGAAGCAATCGTGGTTCGACAATCACCAAAAATTCCTTGATAAACGGCGATTTAGAAAAAGAAGATCTGTCGAGACTCCACCGCCGGAAGTGCGCTCAGGGATAGAAATTTTGGCAGAAATAGAAAGATTGGGGCTTCTGAAAGTCATTGAACTGGATCCAGCACGATTTAACGCGCTAATATCCCGAACGTCTGGTTGGAGAAAACGAAGCATTTTCTGGGATCTGCCATATTGGAGGACAAATCTCATTCATCATAATTTAGATGTTATGCACATCGAAAAGAATGTGTTTGACAATATTTTCAATACGGTGATGATTATCAAAGGGAAGACCAAGGACACGCGTAAATCTAGGGAAGAGTTCAACGAGTATTGTAATCGCCCAGAGTTGGCGCCAGATGGGTCAAGAAAGTATCCTAAAGCCTGTTACACACTTGATAAGCCGTCGAAAGTTGTCGTTTGCGATTAGGTTAAATCTCTTCGATTTCCAGATGGGTACACATCAAATTTGGGTGCGTCGACAATAGCCTTTCGTGAACTGCTTCCTCCGAACGTGTGGAAGGCTCTAACCGAATTGAGTTTATTTTTCAAAGATCTCACATCAACAGTTATTCGCACTGAATATATGAGTCGACTTGAGCGTGACATTCCGTTAATATTGTGTCAAATGGAACTGATCTTCCCTCCAAGTTTTTTTGACTCGATGGAGCATCTGCTCGTTCATCTTGCGTACGAAGCGAGAATTGCTGGCCCAGTACAGTATATATGGATGTACTCGTTCGAGAGGTACCTTCGCAAACTAAAGAACAGCGTGAAAAATAAGGTGAGTGTCGAAGGGTCTATAGCAAACGCATATCTGGTCGACGAGGCTTCAAATTTTAGTTCGTACTATTTTGAAGATCACGTTTCAACTAAAAGAACAAATATGTCTAGAAATGAAGACGGTCAGAATTGTGTCGATGACGGTGATGAAATTCCTTCGGTGTTTAAAAAATGTGGAGAGACGTTTGGTACAAAGGGAAAAAGATTTCTAAGCGAAAAAGAATACAACGCCGCAAGGATCTATGTGTTGCTAAATTATGTGGAGGTCGAAGAATATGTTAGGTATGAATACTCATTCTAATTTATAATGTCAATTTATACATATATATAAATGTACTAATACTTTTTTCCTGAATTGTGTAACGTTATATGTAGTATTTACACGAAGAGCATTCAACGTCTCCACCCAAACATTAATGAAGATCGGATCAACAAACAATTGGAAAATGAGTTTGCCAATTGGTTTAAACATTACGTAAGACGTTCGATACCGAGATGCATATCATATAATTATGGTATCTATTTATATAATATATTTCCAAAATTAAAAATTATTTGTCAATGTCATAGGCTAGAGATCGTTCGAACAATGTGATCGACGAGAACATTAGGAGTCTAGCTGAGGGTCCATCAAGATGTGTGAAAACGTATACCGGATGTAAGATAAATGGTTATAGATTTCACACATTGGAGCACGGATCTAACAAAGCAACATCGAGCAGTGGAGTATGTATTAATGGGTCAACTATTGGGGCCACCGAATATGATTATTACGGTCGTCTCATAGAAATTGTGCAGCTCGAATACACCGGCCGAATGAAGAAAAACACACTATTGTTCAATTGTGAATGGTTCTATCCAACAAGTACAGGCACAAAAGTCCATCCAAATTATAAGATTGTCGATATCAATCATAAGCGTAGGTTCAATCGATATGAACCTTTTGTACTTGCTTCCCAAGCTGCACAAGTATACTACTGTGCATACCCAAGTTTAAGACGAGACGAATTGGACTGGTGGGCAATGTGTAAAATCAAGGCGAGATCAAATGTTGAGTTTATCGAGCCTCTACCAGAAGAATCATTTCAAGAGGAAGCTATAGATACACGCAGTCCGATTCAACTCGACGATGTCGATTTTCAGTTGCACGACCTCAATGATAATTACGTGGAGGAACTTGGTAATAACGAGACAAATGATGATACAGAAGAAGAGTTACTTACCGGTCAAGATACAAATCAAGATACGGATGAAGATAAGTTTGATGATACATTTAATAGCGAAAGTGATTAGTCTGGTTGAAATATATGTAATTTATTCTTAGTGTAAAACACACTTTTTTTATAACTACTTTTTTTAATTTGGATTTATTAATACGTTTGTTGTCTAATATATACTGATATTATGTAAAATGCTCATATTATTATCTAATAATTTTATCAGATGCCGTTGCGTCGAGGATCTGGTAGCGTAGGTCGATCAGATATGGGATCGGCCGTTTAGCTGATTTCGACACCGACTACATGGGTCTCGGTAGTGATCATCCGGCGACGCAAACCCCGATGCAGAACCCGACGCAGACGCCAACGTCGCATACACCCTCACAGACCCCGTCCGACGCGGGTACATCACGGACCCGACGGCAGTTGGTCGCACCGCAGAGGGGTATGGTTCAGGTTTATATTGCAGGGGCGAAGTAATTAAATCAATGATTTTAAAATTATAATTATCATTATGATTAAATTTTATTCGTCAAAAGATAAAAACACAATTGAATACAGACTGCGCAGCACAGGGGGGAGGGTGTCCACTATACTCCGTACGATCTTTGAGAGGGATCTCCATCCCGCCGGGTGGTGCTATAAGGCGGTCCCTAAGGAGACTAAGGCGTTCTGGTGGTAGATGTTTAAGGTAATTATTATTTTGTGTCCAAATTTGTTGGTATTTACCGTAAAAATACAATCATATGTTTCAATTGAATTGTAATTATTGTTTTATTTTGCAGGAGGTTTGTTATTGGGACCCGGAGGTGTATAGTGAGAAAGACATACGGAAGGTATTTTTTCCGATGATCGGGGACCTTTACGGGAAGAAGCTTAACGAGTATAAGCAGCATATTGTTTCCCATGGTGGTGGTCGGCCTGAGTGTCTGACCGGGGAGGTTCTGAGGTAAACGATTCTGTTATGTGTTTTCTTATTAAATTATAATTTTTTATTTATAGCATATAAATTATATCGTATCTTATATATCATCCATTTCAACTAGCGCTTGGAAGGTTGAGTGGGATAAGCCCGAGAATAAGGCTAAATCCGAGCAGTGCAGCAAGAACAGGAGGAGCGAGCCTGCTAGGCCGGGGACTGGGATGTCAAAGCACACGGGGGGGTGCTAGATCTACTATCGATCATACTTTGGATATAGTAAGTGATATTAGAATATATTAATATAATATTTATTTGTTTAATTTTAATGTTAATTATTTGAGAATTCTATTTAAATACAGGATAGGGAGACGGGTGCGCCGGCTATGTGCTACGATCTTTTTAAACGTACGCACCAAAAGAAAGACGGCGCGTGGGTCGATAGGAGATCTACTAATATTAATGTGAGTCTCTTTCTTATTTTTAACTTATTCTTTGATTTTAACTTAAAATTTTAATAACAAGTTGTATTTTAGGAGGAGTACGAGCGACATCTGACCCAGGAACAGGAACGTGCGTCTTCCCAAGAGGAGAGTAACGAGGTTGACCAGGACCAGGTTTTCCTCGGCGTCGCCGGGTTGAGCAAGGGATGGCTTTACGGCACCGGCGTGTATGGGAAGATGGTGGCTGCTACGAAGGGTTTATTGAAGGGAGACTCTTCCACCTCCTCCCAGGCTGATAGGAGCCACATGAGAGAGCTCGAGGAGCAGGTCGAGGCTCAGAGGGCGCAGCTCGAGGCGTTGCAGCAGCAGGWAGACGAGGAGAGACGACAACGTGCGGAGGAGGCAGCCGAGGAAAGGCGACAACGTGCGGAGGAGCGCCGGCAGCAGGAGAAATTTCAGGCGCGGATGGCTGCCCAGATGGCACAGATGGCTGAGATGTATGCTCGTGTCCAGCAGCAATTGCCCCCTCCCCATCAGCAGCAGCAGTACCCCCCTCCCCATCCATAGAGCATTTTTACGGTTCATATAAACTTTATTACTGTGTCGATCGAACGCATGTAATTATTCTTAAATTTTCAAATATTTTTTATAATAATTGGTTTATTAATTTGTCTTTTCTTTAATTACTTTTTTCAAATTTTTGGGAATTTTAATAATTGAACAGGCATTAAAATTAAAATTAAAAATTAATAAAAAAATTAAATACGAGGAAAAAATCCCTCGGTAATCCCTCGAAAACTTAAAAATATAAAAAAAAACTAAAAAAATCGAGGGGATATTCCCTCGAAAATAGAAAAAATCCGAGGGACAACAAATCCCTCGGTGTTCTGAGGGAAAAATATTCCCTCGGATATTTCCTATTTTCGAGGGAAACAAATCCCTCGGAATTTCGAGGAATTTGTTTCCCTCGAAAATAGAAATACCCGAGGGAATCATTCCCTCGGATTTCCCTCGAAATTCTGAGGGATTACACGGAAATGTTTTCGAGGGAAAATATCCCTCGAAATTCCCTCGGTTTCATATTTCCAAGGGAAATATTCCATCGGAATAAAATTTCGAGGAGTGTTTTTCCGAGAAAAATTTTCCCTCGGGTTTTCCCTCGATTTGCCCAAAACCGAGGGAAAATCCTTCGTAAATTTCGATTTTTTTTGTAGTGCGTAATATCCTTTTATTTAAAATAACTAAAAGTGTGAAATAATAAAGGTAGGGATAAAAGTAGTAAAGAAACCTTTAATTGTTATTGGAAAAGTAAAAAATAAAAATAATTATCTTTTAAAAATATAAATGAAACAGATAAAACGAGACGGATGAAGTATTAATCTTTAAAATATCTCCCCTATATATTAATGCAAAATCCTAGTATCATATGTGTCTGTTTCCCATGCTTCGTTAACTTTGGAAAAAACTTTGGTACTTTCATTCGAGCCAAATATTTACCTAATTTAGTATTTTTTATTTTTTATATTTTACCTAATTTAATATTTTTCTAATATTATATTTTTTCTAATTCAATATTTTTACTTTCTTATATGTTATCTAATTTAATGTTTTCTTTAACATATTTTTCCTAAATCAATATCTTACTTCTATTTTTCTAATATAAAAATATAAGTTAGTTATATCTAATTAGAAAATCTATATAAGTTGAATTAACTTTTATTTATAATAAATTTGAAGTGATTTTATTTTTTGAATTTTAAATATTTATTTAAGAAAAATACGAATTATATAAAATTATTACAAAAGTGATATAAATAAAAAAATATAAACTTAATTTTCTTCATCTAATACTAATATAATTAGTTTGAAATAACATTAAAAAAAATATATGAGAGTCTATTGCTACGCCAAAAAAAAAAACAAAGGGATACAAAAAAGATAAAATAAATAATAATAATAATAAATTATTAGGCCTAGAAAAATAAATATTAAATATATTCTAAATCTCTTTATCTGATTTCAATATAATGAATTGATACACACATTATACAGTTATACGAACAAATTAGTGTCTTAAGCAGAAAAAAGAACCAAAAAATAATAATAAAATAATATTACATATACTAAAAGTTAGATGTACGATATTTTTTCAATAGAATTATAAGTGTCTTATAAATCTTAATTTTTTATATCACATATTTACATGTGACACGCGGGCTTTGTATACTTTAGATTGTTTCAAACTCAATTTCTACGGGTTTTCGGTCAAGTTTAGGGTATTTTGATCTACTTTACAATTAATTTTGTAACTCAAAGTAAAATATATATATATATATATATTGTGAAACCATTCTTATTGTAATTAGAAAAAATAATATTTTGATTTGTTTATAAAAATTATTTATTGTGAAAAATAATATTTCTGTAAATAGAACAAATAATGTTACGGTTTTGTATGTATCGTTTTTAATATTATTATTTTAGTATTTTAATGAATATTATTATTTCTCAAATTCCACATAATATACAGATGTTAAAAATATATTATTTAATCTTTAAAGGGGCCGGATATTGGCACCCCAAAATTTTATAAGTTGACCTCATTATTTTTTGAACAAAAATAGACATATTTGAAAAGACAAAAATAATCTTTTTATAAAATTGATTTAAAAATTAAAAAAAAAATACATCTTCTTCTTCTTCCCAAAACCTTCAAGAGCCATCTCAAAACAAAACCCAGTAATGAATGATGCTAGTATAAATAAAATGAATGATACAAGTTTTCTCCACAATTTTTCAGTGTTACAATAATCACATTGCTATTTTTGTGCGTTTTTTCATCACTTTTTCGTCATAAATTGGTTTATTAAGGTTCATTGTCGGGGTTGTGTTCGAACTGGTAATGATGAATATAAACAGGTTGTTCGAAAATCTTTTTCGAACATATCATAATTTTTCAAAAAACAGAATGTTCGGACCAAATTTTCGAACATGGATTTCAAGTTCGAAAATTTGCTTCGAACAGTCTATTTTTTGCCTAAAAACAGAGTGTTCTAAAAAAAATTCGAACATTAAACACTTGTTCTATGAAAATTTTCGAACATTACACATTTGTTCTAAAAAAAATTTCGAACATAACACATTTGTTCAAAAAAAAATCAAACACTGTTTCATTGTTCTAGAAACCAGAGTCGAACCATACGTAATCCAGATTTCTTTTTTTTCAAATTTTTTTTGGAGGAACACTAATTTCTATATAAGAGACTTACCCTAAATGTTTGATTACTTATTATGATCCTTCTTCTTGTTGTTTTTTTTCATAATATTTCGGAAATAAAAATATCTTAATTTTCTCATTTTTTCTTATCATTCTTCTTCATTTTTTCTCTTTCTTGTCTTCTTGCTTTTCTGCGTTTTCTTCATTGTTTTTCCTTTATTTTATTTTATAATCTTTTTTGTTTATATTATTAGAATGGGGTAAAATAAGGAGTTTATGGGGTTGATTTAGTAAAATTCTAATATATTTAAAATATTATTGGGGTGTTCTCATCCATGGAGTCAACTCATCAAATTTTGGGGTGCAAATATCCGCTCCCATCTTTAAAATATACTTCATCCGTCCCAATTTGATGGTCTTACGGTTGGTTTCACACACATTAAGAAATTAGTAGTTTATATAGTTAAGTCATTAACTTAGTTGGTATTTTCCAATTATACCCTTCTTGAATTTATTAATGTCAATTATTACTCATAAAAATCAGTGTTGGAATTAGTATATTTGTTATTGGAATAGTAAGATTTTGCATTATAATCATCAATCTTCAATTTACGAGGTAGAAAACTAGTGTTTTAAGAATATTAATTAAGGGTATATGTGGAAATGTAAAATTAATAATATGCTAAATATGATAACTCGATTATTTTTGTGGGACGTACGAAAATAAAATAATGGACTATGTTTGTGAGACGGATAGAGTATTATTTATCGTAAAAAATATGTCGTCAATTTTGTATAAAACAGACAACCACATGTTAATTGTTTCTAAAAAAAACAAAATGCAAATGGCAAAGGTGGGTAAACAAGGTAAAGAGGATGAGGGGTAAAAAGGAAATGTGATGCAATTGGATAAACAATAATGGATTTATGGAGTGCGGCTCGAATCTCGACATACCCATTTACTTACCTCTTCAATTCAATCAACATATATTATTATATATATATATATACAGGCTGCCTCTTAGCTTAGGTATCTTATCATATATCATGATCGCTTATAAATTTGCATCTACCGATGCTAATTATCATTGTACAATAGGATTTTGTTTCTTTATTATTATTATTATTAAAAATTAGTATTGTATCCGTGCGTTGTACGATAATTTTTTATTTTATTTTATTTAAAATAAAAAKAATTATTTAAAATGTATTAAAATATTTAAATAAGTAATTGTATATATATATACGTAAATTATATATCTCTCTCTGTGTGTATGTATATTTTGGTAAGAACCATCATTGGTTCTCACACCAGAGATGGTTTTACTATAACTGCTCCCTATATATTAATCATCTAAATATTATTTAAAGATCGAATAGTATTAAAAATAATATAACCTAATTCATAAAAGGATTGTTATTAGACGAAATATACTTTACAAATTATGGTAAATTTCCTTATACACAACATTTGTATTTTTGTTAACATGTTTATTCTCATCATCGTCGATCAATATTTGTAAACCTATACGATTGGTCACCCTTGATATAGCAACGTATAACTGACTATGACTGAAAACAGGTTTCTTCAGGAAAATTCCAACGTGAGAGAGATATTGTCCTTGAATTTTGTTGATCATCATAGCATATGACACGATCAGAGGAAATTGTCATCGTTGGAACTTGAAAGGGAACCTCGAATTGAATGGTGTGACAGTCATTTTAAGGATTAACAACAATTCACCTGCATTGCTTCCTTGAGAAATATCAACCTATACAATATGACCGTCAAGTAAACAACTAACATTACACAACACAAGGGAATGATCGATATTTCTCAACAACATGAGTGGAATTCTATTTTTTAGTTTTAGCTCATAAAGACAATCCATAACATAGAATGGTATTTAGAAACTCTAGTGAGTAAACATTCTACAATATGTCAATGTTTGAGTCAGATTTGCATGCATTATCAGAGTTAAGATATACTTCACATTCCCCCTTTAATTTTATGACATCATATATTTATTAATCAAATCGATGACATCAAGTGTTGGGGAAAGAATAGACCAACCCTCCAAATAAGCGAAACATTCAGCAGTTTTTCCAAATTGTGGATATGTGCTCGCCACAATTGACAAAACATGGTTTCCATCATCTTTCAATAATAGATAACTTAAATTTCAATTTAAACGATACCATCATTTGGTCCTCCAATTATTACATCTCTTATACTATTTATCAAGTTGAAAATATTTTTTAACTTGATATAATTGAGATCTGTATTGTAATTTTGCAGTACGACTTTTCAATGAAAAAATATGTTTTTTTTAGTAAAGATGTATGAGAGTCTAACATAAAGTTTTCGCTAGGTCATGAATTTTGTAAAATGCAAAATATTATGATAAGGGAGAAAAAAAAAAGCGAAATTGGAGGTAACCTTACACAATTCTTTGGGTTAACTATTTATTAATAATGTTAACTATTAGCTTAGATGTCGCAATACGAGAATTTTGGGGCTGAGTTGTCAGCTTTTGCTACTTTATATTTTATATATATATTTGGTAAATGATATTTTTTACTAGGTTTTAAATACTCCTAGTACTTTATTTTAATTCTTACATTGTCAATATTTTATAGGGTTTATTCATTTTTTTTTTCTTTGTATTCGGCCAACTCCAACACCTCAAGAAAAATCTAAAACAATTCTTCAAATTTGTTCTAGGTTGTGATGATTCATTCAACATTCGTTTTCAAGATTATACCTATTCCTAGGTAATGGAATGATGTATATATTTTTGATTTTGTGTTACCCAATATTTTAGAAATCACCATCTGATATTCGTGAATTATTTTTTTTACTTGTTTGCACAATTATGATATGCGTTTATGTGAAATATTCAAATCAACGTTCTTATTCAGTTGTAGATTTGTAATTGCAAACAGGTTTACGCTAAGATCCCAAATTCCTGGTCAATTAATTTGGGTGTTCTGTACTCGGAAAAGTCGATTCTAGTGGAATTTATCAGGATTCATATGTGGGTTCTTATTTTATGCAATCTGCTTTTATATATATATATATATATATATATATATATATATATATATATGTTATCACATGATTTGTTCAGATTTTTTTATTTTTTTTTTGGTATTTTCCAATTTTAGATTTCTTATGGTTCTTTTAGTTTGATTTGTTTGTAATATGAGTTTCAATTATTTTTTCAAATTGGGTTTTTCATGTTGATCGTGGCTTCTTTTTTAAGTTCTTTAAGGCCCATTTGTCCAATCATTCAGAATACTTAATCAGAATACTTAATTCGATAATATTGATTATTTTAACACTACTCAACCAATAATTTCTTACAACTAAATAAGTAAATACTACTAAATGCAATATTATAATACAACATCATTCACTTTTCAAATATTATTTGATATCAAATACAATATAATAATATATATATTATTTGATATCAAATACAATATAATAATATATTATCATCCACTTTGACATGATTAACAAACAAGAATTCTTACTATTCACAAGTCTAATGTGATGAATCATTTTAAGAATGAATTTATTAGTTTTTGTGAGATTACTAAATAGTTGGAATATATCCGTTTAAAAAAAATGACATTTATGTGTGCCAAATATTGGTTAAATGATGTAAGTATTTAAAATACTGAAAGATAAATTAAGACTCTTAGTTTAAATATCACGAAGAACACCTTTATTATTTACCCCTTTACTGTTAAGATCAAGATTTTATTCTTTTAAACCAACAACTTAATTTTTTTAAAAATAATTGCATATTTCATTTACGTTCGGGGTATCATTTTGTAATTTACTTTATGAATTGTTGGCTTTTAGGCATTTGAAAAACAAAGGCGCCCAACAGGCTTCTCCAAATTGCTTGAGCTCCAAATTGTTTAAACTGATTTCTGTACGAGATTGAGATTGGTTGATTTTTTGTTTAGTTTATCTTTTCTATTTTTCATTGGATTAATATTGCAAGCGGTTGATAAAAGTGATCAAATAATTCATTGGTTGATTCGTAATGCTTAACGATCTTTTTACTTACAGTGGTGTCATTTAGGAATCAAGAAATACATCTACAGTAATTTTAACTCTTATTTATAACTGTACTTTTTGTATGATTTGCTCATGTTCTCTCTGTTAGTGTTGGATCTCATTGACGTGTGGAGAAAACTAAGTTGTATAATTTTTTTTATCAAAATAAATACAGATGTAAAGACCGGTGTTAAAACACTTGTATTAATATCAAACAGTTTATATAATTAAAAGCAGCGAAAATAATAAAAATATTTTGAACACAACAATCTAAATTTCGTTTACAAGCAAACGTGCTTGTGAACTTGGATATTCAAATCCATAAACTATATTATTTAGATATGTTCAAGATCAATTACAAAATAATTAAGTAATAATGAAAACAATAGCATCAACACTATGATACTATAATACTTGTCGCCACGAAAGGATGATTTTCTCCGTTGGTCACGCAACTTCAAAGATGTATAAATTTAGGATGGTGGCTTCAAGTACTCTTTGTGCTTGTGTTTTTCTTCTTGTTCGTGCGTCTCTTCTTCTCGTCTCTTGGCTGCGTTCAAATCGTGTTTTGCATCGAATCCGTGTGTAAAAAGAGTGTCTCCAAGTTTTGTCCTCTCCTTGTCTTAAATAGACAAGAGTCTCAAACTTGGTAAACAAGTAAAACAAATTCTAAATATAATTTATGAAACTAAATAAAATACTAAACACAATTTAGAAAACAAATTTAGAATCCTAATTTATTTGAGCCCAATAAAGACCAACAACAAAAAAATGAAAAATTGTCAAGAATAAAACTCTCAACATAATTCTTTTTGAGGTTGAATAGTCTAAGTATATAAGTTTCGAAAATATTAGAAAATATTTATCACACGCATTAAATTGAAAGTTTAATATAATCTTTTTTGAGTTTTAAATAATCTAAATATATAAGTTTCAAAATATTAGAAAGTAATTATTTCACATATTTAATTGAGTCATCCAAATAGCAAGTTGTCATTTGAACTTCAATGAACCACAATGACCACATATAAAAGTCACCATTGCTATTGTCAAGAACAATTATTCTTTTATTTTAGGGAACTTTGACAATCACTCGTTATTTAAAGAAAGAGTCATTCTTTCACCAATAAATAAAATTGTTGAAACAATGAATGAATACATGATGTTTATACCTACATAAAGTGAAAGAGTATATCTTAATTCTAACACCATTTGTAAAACAAATGTAAACGGAGAAGTTCAGCATCAAGTGTACTTGATCGACATTCTAAATTCGATAAAGTGATCATAGGTTCCTAATCACATTTTGAAACTGAAGATTGGAGTTCCGGCTATATTGGTTCGAAACATGAATCAAGTCTCGAAATTATGCAATGGTATGAGGTTAATTGTTACTCAACTTGAAGATCACATTATTGAAGCAAGAATTATGTCAGGCAACACATGACATTAAGCCCTCCAGATAGCAGGATGCCATTCAAATTTCAAAAAAGATAGTTTCAACTTATTATTTGTTTGACAATGACTAAACAAGAATTAGGGGCAAATGTTCTCCAACGTTGGCTTATATTTGCCAAGACCAATGTTTAGCCATGGTCAGCTTTATGTCGCAATTTCTCAAGTCAAGAGTTAAAGGTAAGAAAATTCTTTGCTGCGATGATCATAGTGAATAAGACAACGAATGTAGTATACAAAAAAGTTTTTCAGAATTTAAAGTGATTGATATTTTCTTCTTTATTGATATTAGTAATTTATATTCTAGATAATCTTTTCGATAAAGTTGGGGTTTTTTTGCTTGCCTACGAAAATTGCGAGTTTCATACAATCGCAAAAATATATCATAGTATAACGAAAAATTATTAAAGTATCTAAAACAAAGTGGTCACACCGTGAGGTCAGTCTAATGAAAATTTATATCATGCACTCGGGTGCATAATGCATCATGGATTTGGTAATGTCTATTTATCATTTTTTAACTTCTCTTGTATATTTATTTCGGAAAAATATACAAGAGAAGGGTAATGAATATGAATTTTATGATTTTATATTGATCATACATCTTTTCTATATTTATCGAGGCCGATGATAAGATCCATGTTGTACAAATTTCCAATCTCACATGATTTTCATAGAAGAATTGTAAATAATAGAAATTATTGTGAAGGGTAAGTAAAATTAGTGATGTTAATATAACTGTAGGTGAGTATTTGTTAACAAAATTTAAAATTATAGATAAATAATACATACAATATTATGTCAGTAAATTACAAAACTGCGTGATTTGTTGATATACCTGGATGGAAGATTATTTTTGTTTGTTTGTTTGTCTGTATTCTATACGTACTTGTAAACTTTACTCATGAAATTCTTTGTCAAATTTTTTCGGCAAGCCGGAGGATATTTTGGTAGTGATCTCTTTTTTATTTATTTTTTATTCTTTTTAGAGGTTAGAGAATTTTAATAATTTTATGAAAAATAAAAATATGCAATTATTTATGTAGCTTTGTTGATTGTATATAAATATTAATATATAAATTACATCCTCATACCCTATGTATTTACTTCGTATGCTTCGTTTGAAAAATAAATAATTATGGTGTTTCGATTGCTTATGTGTCATCCGAGCCTAATATGTACCCAATTTAATAATTTTGTTTATATATTTCACCTAATTTAATAGTTTTTTTTATTATATTTTTTCTAATTCAATTATTTTCTTTTATACTCCTAATATAAAAATAAATAAGTTATATCTAATTGGTAAAAAAAAATCTAAATTAATTATTTAATTAAAAGACAAATTAAAAAAAATATAAATAGTTTTAATTAAAAAGACTTATTATGAAAATTATTACATAAATTGTATTTATAATAAAGGTTGAAATAATTTATTTTTAGAATTTAAAATATTCTATATAGGTAAATTATAATTTATTTACAATAATGGGATTATGTAACTAAATATTACTAATGAATTTAATCTAAACGTAACAATATAAAATTATATAATAATAATTAATTAATAGTTATTAGATAATGACACAATGCGACAAAACTTGAGAATATGACACCTATTGATTTTTTTAATTATGTAACTATAATTATTAACGAGATTAATTAAATTATAAATATAAAATGAATTAATAATAATTAACTAATATAACTTAGACACGGGTTAAAAATGTGACATCTTTTGAATTTTTCTAAGTATGTAAATATAATTATTAATGAATTTAAACTAAATGTTAAAATATAATATTATTTAATAATTATAATAATTAATAAATTGAGTAGACATGTACAGGGCACTGGCTGGGAACACATCCTTTCAATTTTTTATTTTAAATTTAAAACTCCGTAATTATCAGAAATATTTTTTATATTTAGCTTTCTATAAATCCCGTGTAATACACAGTGTAGATCCTATGAGTCCAATTCTTAGAATGGGTTCGTAGAGCCGAATCACAACCATCCAATAAGTTAAACCCAATGGATATAAATTCAGAGGAAGAAAAAAACATGTTGTATTTTCTAAATGTGTATCAATTGATCTCTAAATATGCCTCAACTAAGTGTTATATGAGAAATAAAATTGTTAAATAAATATAAAATCTCTCTTTTTTCTTCTCTCTCTCCTCTGTTGATATACATCTTTCATTAAAATATTACTATTTTTTTTATAAATACAAATATTTTTGAAACAAATTACATCATAATATTTCTTATAATCTAATTAACAAAACACATACAATTTTGCCCTACAAAATCCTAATTCAAGAGTTCGATTTGAAATTATTTCAATAATCAATGAAATATACAATTAAAAAAAACATTTAGATTTTTTAATGCAGGTTTAGAAGTCAGTTGATGCATACTTAGATGAAGCACAATACTCAATTACATACTTTATTCAGACCTAATTCCAATAAGATCACTGCACATTTTAAAGGAAGTTGCTGCACATTTAAAGGTTCATTGAAATATATAGTCACACGTTTATTAGTTAACTAATTTTTAATTAATTTAGATCTATCAAATTTAAATCTAATGGGTGAATGTGATGTGATTCTACGTATTCATTTTAAAAATTGAATTCATTGATATATATAGAGAGAGATACACTTATATATAGAGTGACATATTGTCCCTCCAAAATAATAAGTTACTTATATTATTAGTACGTAGTCTAGCAAATTAAATTCATTAAATGCTTAATTAAAAAATAAGAAGTTTCACCGTAATTGGTAATGCAATAAATAAAATGTCATAAAAATATTTTAATTCTAATAGTAATATAATATATTTAAAAATGTAAAAGTATTAAAAATGTTACAAAGTATTATAAAATAAATTTTAAAATATTTTTAAATATTATAAGAAGATTATAAATTATAATGAAATCCTAAATAATTATTTTGCTAGGAATTAATAATTATTAATATTTTAATAAGCATAAGAGAAAGATGATTACAATATTATAATATATATATGTGTGTATATATATATATATATATATATATATATATATATATATTATTATATATATATATATATATATATATATATAGGGTTGGGTTCAAATGGAACCCTGTAATTATATGTGAACCTAGGGACCATTTCAGGTCGTAGATTTTTTCAATTCAATGGGTATCTTTGATTCTAATTTTGTGCCTTGAATATGGAAACTGAGATTTCACACGCTGGTCAAACGATTCATAGGGTCAAACTAGTCCCAAAAAAAACACTATACAAATCCCGCCCATTATTTTCCGCGTGATAATTGGAAGATGAAAAGGCAATATCATATCCTTCTCCCCGTAACAAAATATACATGCAAAAAAAGCTTCTGTTTAGGTAAAAATAAAAAATTTATGCGAAAATTCATTGCATACAACAACCATAAAAAATCTCGACAGCGAGGCTCGAGAGGAAAGCTTTAGGTTTTTTGATGGAGAACGACGGACGGCCATCCAGAGGTAACTGGCGGACGGCAGCTTCAGGTATAATTTCTACCGAATGTATCTGAATTATCTGGTAACCCTAGAACTTTGAAATTAATTGGATTAAAATTCACCCGCAGTTCGATAAGTGTGTTTTTAGTGAACTGAAAGCACTCCGATGTAGTTCATCTCTTCAATTTTGATGGTCCTATTCTCAATTTTTTTTTTTTTTTTTTTTTTTTTTTTTGTAATTGGGCGCTCCGAAAAATAGGGTTCGCCGGGGATGGTTTGGGGTAAAACTATCTTTTGCAAATTCGGTTTCAATTCATTGTAACTCTCCGTTTCGTGGGCGCATTGATCCAAGAAAAATATAGAACACTGCTTTGTAGACCTTTGGTAAGGTGCTTTCATTATTTTTTGGTCGCATTGAGCACAGAAAAACATTTTGGGATTAGAGTATTTGATATCGTTATGAAGTAGTGCTTTTTTAATAAAACAGTGGTTTTTTATCTGTATTGCGGTGCTTTTATCATATATGGATAATATGATAGTCTTTTTATAGTGATGTGTAAAAATGTTAGTATCATTGATTTTTTTGGAAAAATGTATAAAGTGCATAGGTATTATACCATGTATTGAGAATGTTCTTTGTGGTGATTCTGAGCTACATCTACAGTGCTATAAATATTATAAGTTATATAGTGTTTGCAATAATGGTTTGGTTTTGCTGTAAATGTTATGGTTTGAAATATGACTGAATTGTTTGTTTAGTGATTGTATTGTATATTGATATTTTTTAGGGTTTATAACAATATGTGTACGATTTTTTTCAATATGTTTGTAATATTGCTTTTTATTGTATGGTTGTAGTGATTTCATGTTTTAGTATGTATGCATAAAATATTTTCATTATACTTTAAATGCTATATCATGTATTAGTAGTTTGGTTGATTGATAATATGTTTTTATTGCTTTCGGTTATCATATATATATTAGCCACATGTACATTGCTATATTATTATATATATGTTCATAGTGTTTTCAACAATGTTCTATGGTGCTGCATATATGATGTGATTGGTGCTTTTATTTACATGTTAAGTCATCGTACATGTTTGAGCTACATGTAATTTGCTGCAAGCTTCTATACATCTTTACAGTGCTTTTTATAATGTTCTATGGTGCTGAATATATGTTGGTCTTTTGTACTTTTGATTTACATGTAAACTGTTGTCATTTGTATATGTCTGGTGTGCAGGGGTATATGATAGTGTGTATGTTGGTGTGAAATATGTTTTCTAGTAATGCTTTTTTAGTGTGTGTTTGAAGCTGTGTCGACAATTCTTATCGAGCTACATATGTGATTGTGTTTGGTCCTTTTTGTTTTAGAAGTTAATTGCTTGGTGTAAGAGGATGGTATTCCGTGAGTATGTCAGTGTGTTTCAACTGACTTGAAATGTGTCTTGTGGTTTTGGCTTCTAGAGATTATTATAATTGCTATAATAGTTTCAGAATGTGTTCTTATCAATAAACTGTTGCCTTTGATAGATTTGCATGTGATTTTTTGGCTATGTGAAAGAAGTTTATGTATAATGCTATAATTATTAGCTTGTATGATATTTATCTATAAATTTGTAACCTTGTTAAATCGTCCAGGTAAGCCCGATGAATCTAAAAAGGGCAAGGCAGGCAAAGTCAGCAGAAACTTGGATGATGGTTTGAACAATGGTGTGGCAGTTGGCAAGAATGCAGATAATGGTGACGTGTTTGCAGCCGGTTTCACATCGGTAAATAATAGAGCTCATGCACCACCTGTAATTATCATTTTGCGTCAATCGACCAATCAATTAGATGTGGCAAGCGAACAATTTGGTACGAACATTATTCGCGTTGAGCTCCCGAGACTACCTGTTCCATATGTGTCGAATGTGCTTGAGGTGCAGGATCAAAGCGACAAACGAGGACGATGGGGTGATATCTTAAATGCATGAACAAATCTTTTTGATTTTTTTTTTGTATTTTCTGCATTAAGAGTAATTATCTTTTGTCGAACTTGATGTTTGTCTTAGATATAAGTGGTTTTCGTATTGGAATTTATGGAGATTCACTTGACACTATTTGTTTAGGTTATTTGACAACGTCCTGTGCCTTTATTTTATTTAGTTTGATCATTTGGGGTATTTTTTTATGTTTATCTTGTTAAATTATGATAATTTCTATTTAATTAAGATAATTTCCGGTTTATTGAGTAAGCACGACTGCAGTGCGGAATGCTTTGTAATCGACGCATTATTATTTAACAATGAAAGCATTGTAAAAACCCAACTCGTTTTTTGCTGGAACAAAAGCAGTATAAGACATAGCCGAATGCTTTATTATTTTATTTTATGTTATTTTTTAATTCTGTGCATGCTGCTTTCAACATGACTATTGTTAATTGCCATGAGGTGGCAAAAATCATCTCAAACATATCCTTAAAAAAATGACCAGGGCGTTGATCTTTTTTTACCATGATCTGATCTCAAAAAATTATAATATTGATGTTAATTGATAACAATAAAAAACTTTAGTCTTAAGAAAAAAATGGCATAACAGTTTTAAAAATATGGGTTCTTGAGCATGAAAAAACCATTCAAAGATAGTAAGAAAAAATGGACTAGAAGTCCGTCTTAATTGTGAAAATTTTATATGGTTTAATTTGTTTTATTTTTCATTTAATGAAAAACTTTGTTGGATACTGAGCTTTTGGTTGTTACCAATAACAAGAAATTGTTTCCAATAAAATGAGATAAAAATAAAAAGGGAAAACAATTAAAAGGAGAATCTGTCAACAATTAAAAGGAAGATCAATCAATTCATACTAATCAGTTACGTATTTGAATAATTCCTTAAACGAAATTATGAGAATATATGTTATTATGGGAAGTAATAATTGCACGGATCTTTAAAGACGAAATTAACCCCACTATACTTGAATTATAGTCAAACCTTTCTTTTAATATTAACCATTGATCTTATTTAATCTACGGTGTGGATGAGTCCCTAGGTTCGCATATAATGACGTGGTTCTCATTTGAACCTAATCCTATATATATATATATATATATATATATATATATATATATATATATATTGTATCAAAAATACATAAAAATATATACTGCATATGTTTAAATATATGTAGTTAATTTTTTATTCCTAGACAGACTTTGTGTCATTATATAAAATATCATTTAATTTCATACAAGATTGATTAGTTGATCAAATAAGAATTCAGAAATTAGTATACAAGATACATTATAAAATTTAAATAATATTGAATACATTTAAAATTATGAGAACTTGCAAAGTTATGTAAATAAACAAAGATTTATATAAAATAAAAAAAACACTTAAAACTATCCAAAATAGATTAAACTTATTTGTTAAATTTAATCATCATTATTTAAAGTCTTAAAAAGTGATAAATCTAAAGTTACGACAATGAATTTCTTTTTAATAAATTAAAAAAAATAAACAAATAACGTCTATGAGTAGTTTAAAAAACTAGAAATTACCAAATAAAATCTTAAATTATCTATCAAACAATATTTGCAGAGAGGCCGATTAATGACAATTTATTAGGTGCACCTTACTAGGTGCATCCTGTTTTACGTGATGATAAATATATATGACAGTTATACGTGATGATATATGATAATTATACATGATGATATGTGTCAAAATTTTAGAGTTTAGGGTTTAGTTTTACATTTTAGGGTTTAATTTTCAATTTTTAGGGTTTAATATTTCATTTTAAAGTTTAGTTTTTTATTTTTTTAATTTAATTTTCAATTTTAGGGTCCCGGCAAAAATCTATCATTCTGCCAGTTATATGTGATGATATGTGTCAATTATATGTGATGATATACGATAAAAATTTATGATTTAGAGTTTAATATTCAATTTTAGGGTTTAGGTTTTTATTTTAGGGATTAATTTTTTATTTTAGGGTTTAATTTTTTATTTTAGGTTCATTTTTTTTAATTTTAGGATTTTAAATTTTAGATTTAGAATTTCAATTACTTGTGATGATCTGTATCAGTTGTATGTGATGATATGTACAGTTATATGTGATGATATATGACAGTTATATACGATGATAAATTAAACCACTATCGCCGATTATATATATATATATATATGTGTGTGTGTGTGTGTGTTGAAAATCAAATTGTCAAACAACTACACACATGGTAAAGGGTATATGATTTAAAATGATTTAAAATAATTTAAGGTTTTATATCATAATTTATCATTTAGTTGTATAACTTCAAAATTTCATCTGGTCATTTTCAAATTCTTAATATAATTCAAGATATTATATGAATTGATCATTTGAATTTTGATTTATTTTTATACTTTTCAAGATTTAGTCAAATGATTTAAAGACTGATAAAATAACTCTTTTCATAATTTAACAGTTTGTAGATTGGTTTTCATAATTAATATGAGTTCTCGAATGATTTTGTGTAATTTAATTATATTTGAGTATTTATTTGGTCAACTTATCTAATAATATTCGATCCCACATCGAAACTTCACAGAAAGAAAGTAAAATGATTGGACATAAATAAATCCATCATTTAGTAATTTATTATTTGATACGTGTGCGTGATACTAAATTAATTTATAAGGCGAATAAAAAATATATTAACGACATCAAATTAGGTAGCTTGCTATTTTGACCTTCAATTATTGTATGGTCCTTATGAACTCCATCATTGTGAGTTTGAATTAACTACGATTTACCGGTTTATTATTTAATAAAATAATTATTCATCAAGTTAAAAAAAATAAAAAAATGATGCGAGTTTTAAAATAACTACCACATTCGATTCTAGCTCAGATAATGTGAGTTTGTATGTCCTATGAAATGACGGAACTAAATATGTTGGCTAGTAAATCTAATAAGATGATTGGTTTAATTTGAATATATACATTGTGGTGTGGGTTGTCGTGTAAGTATATGTAGATCATTTATTCCAATAAATAAATTAGTTGAGCTGAGGCACACACACGTAAACTAATTACTCCAACACCATTTAATGCTATACGAAGATAAAAAAAGAGAAAAGCTGATAAAATAAAAATAGAAGTGGGAATCCTTAAATATTAAGAGCAGAAAGCTAGGTATATAGGTATATAGGTGTGGGTTACAAATACGTACGTGTGCACATATATAGGCTGCCACTGCCATTAGATTCTCACTGTTGCTATCTTTTACTTGTTTAACTCACTAACTTCCTAACCAATACTTTTTGCATTATTGCACGTACAGAGATTAAATATATTACATTATTATTATTTTTTAAAATAATTCCAGCTAGCCTTTTCACTTATTTCCTCTTAAAATTTCCTATTCTTTTCATTTTAAATTAATTGGAGAATTTGTACAAGGAGTGGATAAAAATAATAAAGAAGCTTTAAGATTTAGAGGCTTCATGCTTGGCTGAATATAAAAATGTTAAATTTATTTAGTAAACTTAAAAAAAAAATCTTATAAACCCTCAAAATAAAACTACATTAATTTGAAGATCCAAATGGCATAACCATAAATTAATAGTGTCCATATCTAGTTTGGAAGGCCGATTTTGGAATATCTTCATTCTTGATCCTTAATTGATGATACTCTTGTTGTAAATTTGATTGGGAGAATACTTCTGCTCCTTGGAGTTGATCAAACCGTTCGTCTATTCGAGGTAAAGGGTATTTATTCTTTATGGTGATGTTATTAAGTCCTCGATAGTCAATACAAAGTCTTAATGTCCCATCTTTCTTTTTCACAAAGAGTACTGGAGCTCCACACGAAGACATACTGCTAGGACGAATAAACCCTAACTCCAATAATGATTGTAATTGAATTTTCAATTCTTGTAATTCTAATTGAGCCATCCTATATGGTGTTCTTGCGATTGGTGCAGTACCAGGTAGGATTCGAATCGTAAAATCAATTTCTCTATCAGGGGTAATGACGTAAGTTCTGGGGGAAAGACATCTTGGAATTCAGACACCACAGGTATTTCATTCATCATCTTCTTATCTACAAGTTTATTTACTAAATAAGCTAAATACCCTTGTGCCCAATTGGTTAGCGCTTTTCTTGCCTTAACTGCAGAAATGATAGGAGCTACCGCATTGCGCGAAACTCCCATAAAATTCACTATTGACTGCCCTGGCATACAATACTTTACCTTACGGGTATGAGAATCTGCGTGTGCGTGATGGCGAGCTAGCCAATCCATTCCCAAAATAACATCATAATCCAAGATTGGTAGTACAACTAAGTCTGCCGAAAAGTAACTTTCTCCAGTCTTAATATCACAATTACTAAATACAGAATTAGTTATTTGACTAGTCCCCAAAGGAGTTGAAACTTCTAAAGAGTGAGGTAAACTTCTCACGTAAGCATTTAAATTGCAGACAAAATGTGGTGCAACAAAAGAATGCGTTGATCCAGGGTAAAAAAGAACTTTAGCTAGGTGATTTGATACAAAAAGAGTACCTTCCACTATGTCAGCTGATTCTGGAGCTTTTTGCCCTTCCAAAGCGAACACACTTCCCTGAATTTTTGGGCAATTTCCAGTTTTATTTCTAGTATTTGGAGTTAGAACTAGATTACCATTAGTTTTCATCAATGGGCAATTTTTCATTTGATGTTTCTCACTCCCACATCGAAGGCACTTTCCTAATTTCTTCCAATAATTATCTAGAGTGTGGTTTGGCTTGTCGCAATAATCACAATTTTGTGTTTATTTTTTAACTTGTTTACCCTTCCCTGCGTATTCGTACGCACCACGTCTTTGCGCCTATTGAGGTTCTCGAGATGTTTGGCCCCAAAATGTTATTTTCTTATTTTCATTATTTCCCTTCGATAGAAATTCCAACCTGCTAAGGCCACTCTCAATTCACGATGCAGCTTGGACAGCAGCATCTTAAGTTGATATGTCAGTTGCCAACAATTGTTTTTGCAATTCTGCTCTTAATCCCCTTGTGAATTTATACAGTTTATCTTCGTCCTCTTGTACTATCCCTGGCGCATATTTGGAGAGTCGATGGAATTTAGCTTTGTATTCAGCCACCGCCATGAATCCCTGTCTGAGTCGGTGAAATTCATCTCATCGAGCTTCCCTAACCACACGGGGAATGTATTATTTGCGGAATTCTTGTTTGAAATCTCCCCAGGTTCTTTCAACCTCTTCTAAATCCCATTTCTCGTCAATGGTTCACCACCAGTTGCGAGCAACTGCTTCGAAGACGAAAAATCACCAACAAAAGTTTTTGTTCTTCTGAATGTTTAAAGCAGCAAAGATGCTTTCAATTTTGTCTACCACTCTTCAGCCTTTATATCATCTAGTTCACCCCGAAAAATTGGTGGATAAAACCTAAGGAACCGCTCGAGTACTCGATCGTGGTTATCAATAGTAGGACTAGGGTTTTTTGAGTTCAAGTTAGTTTGTTGTTGTAGGAATGCCAACAATTGTTGCAAAACCTGTGTGTTCAAATCATCGTTCTCAACATGAGGGTTTGGAGATGGCTCTTCAGGTTCAGAGTTGATATTAAAATGTGGTTGGCCACGCCCTCTTCTTTCAGACATCTAGTGGAAACAATATAGGGCTATCAGTGTTTTTTTTTTTTTTTTTTTTAAATTTCAAGAATACCTTATAACAAATATGAAGTAAAAAAAATATATTTAATCTTATCTTATGAGCATACGTACATACATACATATATTTATATTCATTCAAAACTAAAAAAACATATTATTTTATACACATATACTACCAAATAAAAATGGACTATTAGCATATTTTTTTAATCTTTCCCCAAAAGCATTAGCAAATAACACTTTAAATATTTCAACAAATCAGGGATAACTCTTCAAGTTGACATAAATGCTTTTTATCAAAATTCTAAACATAAGGGAATACCAAAGAAGACTTAAACATAATAGGTTAATATTATACAGCACACAAACATGTTAAAAAAGTCATGCCTATTAATCAACTAAAAGGAGCTTCCTATTTACATTTAGTGTTAACTCCATCAACTTCAAAATCTAAATCCAAGTCCATCAGAAAATCATCTATGTTAAGCTGAAAAGCATTCTCAGAAAGATCTTCTTATGGGATGGGAGAAAAACAGGAACCATAGTTACTAATATAGGGCTGACCATAAGACCTGAAACCACTCCAGCTAATTCAAGAACTTTTGCTTGAATTGTCAGAATCGTAGCTTCCCTTTCAGTTAAAATTGCAAAAAGTCGGGATGCTATCCCTTCCATCTGGTGCTCTTTCATTTGTAGGAGTCCCTCTAGCTCAACCATTGTTTCCAATAGTGTGACTCGCTGCTTTACTTCATGGAGCAACTTCAGGTTTTCATCATATATGATATGATAGGACTCATCAAACCCAGAACAACCATAGTTATCCATAGCTACAAAAACAACATCCCAAAGTGAAACTGTAGTGATAAAATAAATTAATAAATAAAAATGATTTTAGGATCCATAAGCATTAACCTAATCGTGCACGTCTCATAAATACCCTTATGTATATAGGTATGTATATAGGTATGCTAACGTCCAAAAAGTTTCCAACATAGTCGAGGTTTTTAAGTCCACAGCAGAATATCATATCCTAGGTTTCATGGGGATGCAAATATATTTCACATCCAAGGCTCTGATACCACTCTTACTGTCACGACCCAAAATAAGAGGTAAACGATAATCACATATAGCAACTTATTTTTTTAAATACAAGAAGCTCGATGAAAGCATGTTTAGACAATTATCTAAATACAACGCCATAAAATAAAACTAAGAACCATAGATGTAGTCTGTTCATTATGTTTTTTTTTTAAATAAACTAACAGGACGACAAGTCACCCATATATATTAATCCTTGCCATATAGTTCTCGATCAGTTGCTATGTCTTTGGTATGTGAAAATTAATTTGGTAAACAAAAGAAAGAAAAATGTGGGATGAGCTAACGGAGCTCAATGGGCCTGAAACGGTGTGCTATTTTTTTTTTTTTAACATGAAGATGCAAACAGAATATAAAATTTTAAATTAAATAATTAATGTATATTACTTAAATAATAACAACACAAAAACAGATCACAGTTAAACACAGCCTGCGTAGATTCACCACCAAGCTTTTATGCGTTCTCCTGATTACATTTTTAACAAGTTAACCGAAGCTATGGCCGAAGCCCACGTCGCCTTATTCCTCCCAATTGGCTTGACGTGTCTTTAGCTATAGGTTTTTGCCCAGAGATCGTCATACTCATGAGTATACAGTTTCTATGACCCAATCGCCTGTTCGGCACTTCGTCCTTTCAGGGCTGGGATTAAGGACCATGGGTAGTTTAGACAAGGACCACGGGTGACCCATTCAATCACAAGTTTAACTATCCCACACCAACACAAACAAACAAGTACCAACATTTAATTATATTCTTTTGGCAAAACACACACACATATTGACGAAGAACTAAGAATTCAAATTTAAATAAAATTAGAATACATACATACATACATACATACATACATACATACATACATATATATATATATACATATATATATATATATATATATATATATATATAATAGTTAGTTATTTTAGTTGATAACTAATTTTAGTAATTTACTTTAATCAACAAGATTCCTGCACGAAAGAGGCAAACAGCTCATCAGTATATTAATCATCTAGGTTGGACTATCTCTTATGAAATCTAAGGATCATTCTATCAATACCTGCACAACAAGGATATAAGGTAAGTAATGAAGTAAAATCACCATCAATACTAACATAACCTTTCTAACCTTACGGCTCAAAGGCTTCTTTACATACTCTATCAATATTCATACTATTAATATTGTTACTACTGTTATTATATGAGGTTTCCAAGACTCACCTTTGTTATTTTTGCTTAAGTCCATGTAATAACATGTACTAATAACAATAATACCATGTAGAGAATACCATGGCTAACTTCTTCCCTTTTAATTAAAAAAATAAAAATAAAAATAAAAAAAACATTATCAACACATAACCACTCACGAAAAACTAGCAAATTAAATAAAAGTAAATTAGATTCTAAGAAAACATAGACAATTCATATCAAAAGATGTTGTTTATCAAAGTAATTCTCAGTTTTGAAAATATTAAGAAAACTCACTGTTTAACACTTTGTTTCGTGAATCTTCTCGACTTGATTTCCTACAAAATTCCCAATGTATACAGACCATCAACCCTATAAAAAATATAATCAAAACAAACAAGGATTTGGATAAAACTTTTGAGATTTTATTTTTATTTTTATTTTTGATAAAGGATTGAAGTTTTCTTTCCTTTTGACAGCGATTAATGGCCACAAAAAAAAGGAGACGGAAAATTGATAAATTTTCTCCCCCTTTCCATAGCCAGAAACGAAGCTAAAACGCGACCAAAAGTTTTCTAAGAAGATCAAGGAAAACCCCAAATTTTTGATTTTTTTTAATTTTGTAAAATAGGTTTTAGTAAGAAAGCCATAGATAGAATGAAGATAGAGAAAATGAAAGGCTTTCACCTTATGGATAGCTGGCAAAGGATCAGAATGAAGGTGACCTTCTATGTATAGGCAAATAAGATCATAGGTTCATTTGATCTTTTACGGATTATTTACTATTATTATTATAAATGGATATAAAACCTCAATATTCCAAAACTTACGAGAGGTACTGATGGACTTAAGACATTTATCAATCTATCATCATTAAATATAACTAATGGGCCTTAACAAGTATACTCAAGTTTTATTTAAGCCCGTACAAGTTAATATGTAGTGATATTTTAATATTTATAGTCCTAAAGTAATAATAAATGAAGATTTTTGTTTTAATAATTAATTAGCATCTTGTTACCTTATATACTTTAGGTCCTCGGAGCGGGGTCTCACAACCAAAAATTTGATGCAAAGAAGATAATATATATATATATATATATATATGTGTGTGTGTGTGTGTGTGTGTGTGTGTGTGTGTGCGCGCGCGCGCGCATGTATGTATATAATCGGTAACAAGAACTTATCTTTTCTTTCATAATTTTATTTTTTGACCAGAACAGGCGATACAAGGACAAACCTAATAGAGTCATATCTTTCAATTTTCTATACGTAATTCGGATAAAACCCAGATAACCCAAACTTTAACTCAGAACGTGTCACAAACTTGACAATGACACTTTTCTTTCTTTTCTTTTTTTTTTCTTCATTTTCCTAAAATATTAAAAATTATATTATGAACACAAGTGAAGGTAAATAACTTTATACAATTATTTGATTAAAATTTGAAATCAAAATTATACGTGGGCAGAATAAAAAAAATGATTATATAATCGCATAATATAAAGAATTCAGTACATTATTTTAAAATTCTTAGCTAAACAATCATTTATGAACATTTGTATATTAATAGTTTGTGACTAATTACTATGACTTTATGTATTTAACGTTAGAAAACCACATACAAATGATTTATTACTCTTAATTTTATAATTACTTTCGTTATAACTTTTATATATATATATATATATAATTCTAATTAATTTATCGGGTTCATCAACTGACTCGATGACTTGATGTTTAACTCGATTACTAAGTGTCCATCCCGACTCAATTAACGGGCTGATTTCAAAAATATTAACTATAATAAAATAGAATACAAAGGCCTTCATTAAATTTGTAATACTATGCCTCATTTATTTGGTATTCCTTTGTTCATTTTTGTAGTATTTTATATATTTTTTAGTTTCTAGATTTAGGAGGTGATTTTTATATTATAACTTTAATTAAGTATATTACTTGCTGTTTTAAAATATTTTAAGATTTATTTTATTATTTATAACTTCTTGATCTTTATTATTACTTTATCAACATTCAATAAATAAAAAAAAAACTATTTAGAATTAATTTTTATATATTTATAATTTACTTTATAACTATCGCCAATTTATTCTTTCAATATCTTTAAAATAAATGTTTAGAAGTTAATTATAAACTTATTATATTTCTATATGATTTCAAAACATTATCATATTTATTATATTATTTCTTTTATTTTATTTTATTGTGTTTCAGAAATTATTAAGAACCATTAACCCATATGTCGTATTTATTTAACTGAATTCATAATTTTCACTGATTTAGTTTATTATTTATATAATTTTAAGTGTATTTTTGTTACTTATAGGATTTATTAAATGATTATTAAGGACTTAAATTGTTTTTAATTTATTCTATAAAATTATTTTGAAATAAGATTTATTTTATATTACTTATTCGTAATTTTTTTATTTTTAAATTATTTGATAAATATTTGTATATAAAATATATTTCTTATATATATTTAACTTATTTCATATCTTTTATGATTTATTTTATTATTTTATAACATTTATATATTTTTCTTATTATTAAATAATTATTTAGATTTCATAATATTTTAATCCAATTTTAAAATATTTTAGGATTTATATATTATTTATAATATATAGGGTTATTTTAGTTTTAATTTAGTTAATATATATTTATAATTTAAATACAAGTTTTTGTATTTATTTGATTTTATAAGATTTTTAAATTTATGTTACAAGTATTATATTTTTATTGGTTAAAGGTTGATTTGGTAATTGTATAATTATGATGATATAAATTCTTTTTAAAAGAAAAAATACAACAAATAGAGAATAAAGTGCAACTAGATTATTCAACTGTACTCAAACAGATTGATGTGATTATATTATGGGGGACTTCTACGGTGCCGTGAAGGTATCATTTCCCACTTAATCAGAACCATTAGATCAAAAGTTGGTTATGGATAATGGTAAGATCAAGGGATGTAAATGCAGGGGGGTTGGGAGGTATGGTGCCTTCACGGCACCGTAGTCATTTTCTATATTATGACTAATGATAAACTTTGGGGTACTTGTTGACAAACAAGTCAACCGGGTACTGATAATTAAAAAAGTCTAAAGTTATTTATAAGATCTTCACTTTGTCTTTGAATACAAAGACTAAACGAGGTGATGCATGCTGTGATTTGTAATAACGTGACTAATATGATTGTTTCGCGACTAACTAAAGGGAGAGCTTGAAACTATTAACATATGATGATAACAAGTTAAACTATAATTAGACTTAAAAAATTGTTTCATAGTATATAAATTTGGAGTTATTTACATTTGACTTGTTTTAGGGCGCGGATATACGCACTCCATCTATTTATGAGTTCACCCAGATACATCATTTTCTCCAACCCTTCACCACCACTCCAACTTTGCCATTAGCGCCACCCATCACACCGTCGCCGTCACCGCCACACAAGAAGAAGAGAAAATGGTGATAGGTGGTGAAAGGTAAGTGACAGATCTGAGCGGCATAGGGTAAGAAACAGATGCAAAATAGGGGTGTTCGTCTTTGGCTTCCTGAATAGAACTCATGTGTTGGAACTTTTTGATCGAACAATACAACGTTGTTCGAGAAAAAGAATAGAACAACCCTTTTTTAGCCTAAAAGGGGCGTTCATATCAATCTTTGAACATATATTTTGTGTACAGATCAATTCTTTAAACATGGTTTTTGTCCTCGAATTGATTTTTTGATATATTTTGTATTCGAAAATCTGATTCGAACGACATTTTTTCAAGACGTTTTTTTTTCTTTTATCTTTCTTCAATGGTATGGCTACCATGACGGCAGCAGAAGCGTATTTATTTGCGCATGGTTTTTTATATTCTTCAATAGCCGGTGGCCATGGCGATGGCAGCGGTGATGGACGGCGGCTGGAGTGGTGGTGGAGAGTTTAAGGAGATGAAGTATTTGGGGGTGTAAGGTTTAAGAGTGATATTGATATTTTGTGATAACACTTTTTAATGGGGTGCGTATATCCGCGCCGTTTGATTTTAATTTGCTTATAGACCAATAATCGTGACTTGAGTATTTTAAGTTATTATATTACATTAATAAACTAATAATATTGCACTTACATTGAATGAGTTAAACCATTCATTTCAATTCACTCCGTGCATCGCACAGGTTAAGCACTAGTTAATTATATAAAATATAAGAAAGAAAAATATTAAATTAGGTAGATATTAGGCTTAAACTATACACAAGCAGTTCAAGCACCAAAAATTTTATTTGTCAGATAAAAAATGGGAAGCGGATATGTGGATTATGAGAACTTTGTATTAATATATAAGGAATTGGATGTGCAAAAAAGCACATCACTAGATTTCTCACCCTCTAGCCCTTTCACCTTCTACTAACACTAGACGTCATTGCCCTTAGCCTCGAAACGTAGTGGATCCCCACCAACCCTATCGACAAATATAAATCTCCACACTCACCATGTTTGATGATATTTTGTTCCCCAAAATTGTCGACATCTTTACATATCACTTTCTCTTGCACCATCAACCAACAATGGAATTCCTCCATCTACCCTAGATGGAAACTCCAATTCACCCTCTTCAGCCGATGTTAGGTCTAAGGAGCTTCCCTCTCATACTAACATTAGTCATGGAGAGGTGGCTAATCATTTCATGCCTTTTGGCCAAAGAGGCAAACCATGTCCCACCTAATGATGATGGGCCGTCCAAACTAGTGGGTGGTCATCTTTAACAATCCTACACCCTGGCTCTAACCGATAATTAATCTATGTTCTCTGAAGCCTATCACCACCCCTTATCCTAGTTTATAATGGCGGTATCATTTCCCTCAAGAAAACTGATGAAGTGTATGAGATTAGATGCAAGGTTTTTGAACATGCACTCATTGGTCGCATGATTTACGCTAAAGATGATAAACCCCTTTCCGATGAGTTTGTTATTTGATAAGGTTAAATCTATTAGGGGATTGAAAACTAATATTTGCATGATCTCGATGGGAAAGGGATATTGCACGTTCATTGTTAAGGATGGGAAAGGGATATTGCATGTTCATTATCAAGGATGAACTGGAAAAGAATCTAGTTTAGACGAGAAGGACATGGGCATTATCCACTGGTTCTCTTCGTTTACAGTAATGGGTGCCCTTTTGATCATATGAAGTCGTCGTGTTCTCTCTTGGATAAGAATTCGTGACTTAAGTGTTTAATATTGAGATATGGAAATGATTTCAGGGATCGCTCGGGCAGCGGGTACTCCACTAAAGATCGACTAAACTCGTTCTATAGTATGCTCGAGAATTTTGCTTGGGTGCTTGTTGAGGTCGATTTGACACACCCTTTACCAAATATATTAATTCTCGAACGTAAGGGACACTTGAGTTTTGTAACTTTCATGTATGAATGGCTCCCGAATTATTGTAAACATTGTGAGGCAGTGGGGCATTCGCTCGCTACTTTACCGGTGTTCCGAGCCAAACATTTCAAAGAGAGGGCAGAGTCATTCACGACCTTCCCTACAAGCGGCCACTCAACCCACTAAGCAATGGATTTCTAAGCCGGTGGTAGAGTAAAGGTAAGAGAATCAATGTGGAGAATTCAAATGAGAATGTCAGTGAGGACAACCTTGATTCCTCTGTTGGGGGAATCATTAAAGGTACAAATGACTGTCCCCACGACTAATAAATTTGTCGTGTTGGATGTCTTATAGAATGACAATGGTCGCGATTCGTCATTTAGGTTCACAAATAAGAACATAGGTCTTATTGAACTCTCTCTCTCTATATATATATATATAGGGTTGGGTTCAAATGAGAACCCGTCATTATATGTGAACCTAGGGACTCATCTTGACCATTAGATTGGATAATCTTGATGGTTGAGATCATGACATGTCAGCATGGTAATAATGTAAAAAAATGCATTAATTAATTAAAAATGGTATTTTGGACATATATCAACATTTACAAAGAGCACTACATTGTTCTTTAGAAAGCACAATAGATTAAGAAAAAAAAACACTACGATTGTATACAAAAAGTATCGCAAATTTCGTCTATAAACTGCAAATTCAAAAATTTGAAATGAAACTCAAATTTTCAACAAACCATAACTTTTTCAAATTTTATTCGTTTTGAATGAAATATATATCAAATTAATCACATTCTCAAGATCTACAATTTAAGATACATATTGCATGTTTTAAAACGTAAAATATATATATATATATATATATATATATATATATATATATATATATATATATATATATATATATTAAATTAAAAAAAACTGGACTGATTTTAGCACTACAGTACTGTGTAAAAAGCACAATGAACCTGGACATATAATTGCACTGTGCAATATTAGATCTAAGGCCAGGATTAGTCCCTAGGTTCACATATAATGACGGGGTTCTCATTTGAACCCAATCATATATATATATATATATATATATATATATATATATATATATATATATATATATATATATATATATATATATATATATATATATATTTATATATATATATATAAATGACTACGGTGTCGTGAACACACCATGCCCCACAATCCTCATACATTTACATCATTCAATTTACCAATATATGTAACCAACTTTTGATCCAATAGTTGTGATTAAGTAAAAAATGGTGCACTCACGTAGAAATTCCATATATAAATATATTACTCCTATATATTAATGCAAAATCCCCATAACCTATATGTCTGCTTCGTATGCTTCGTTTGGCAAATAAAAGATTTTGGTACTTCGTTTACTTATGTGTCATCCGAGCCTAATATTTACCTAATTTAATACTTTTCTTTTTTATTATATCATACCTAATTTAATTCTTTTATTATATTTTTCCTTATTCAGTACTTTCCTTTTATTCACCTAATATAAAAATAAAATAAGTCATATATAATTTGTAGAGAAGATCTAAATTAGTTATTTTAATTAATAAACAAACTACATGTGAGATAATTTTAATTACAAAAAAGATTATTATGAAAATAATTAAATAAGTTTTATTGATAATAGAATTTAAAATAATTTTATTTTTGGAGGTTAAAATACTCTATATAGGTAAAATATGAGTTGTTTACAATAATATAAAACTAAATATTAGTAATTTATTCAATCTAAACATAAAGAATATTAAATTATATACTAATAATTAATAAATATTGATTAGACACCAGTACAATGCGATACGAAGTGGGAGTATGACATATTTTGAATATCTCAAAGTATGTAACTAATAATTATTAACGAATTTATTTTAAATATTAATATATAAAATAGTTTAATAATAATAATTAATAAAATAGATATTAGACACGGGTTTAGAATGTGACACCTTTTGAATTGTTGTAAGTATGTAACTAAGATTATTAATGAATTTAATTTAAACATCAAATACAAAATTATTTAATATTTATAATAATTAATAAATAGACTAGACATGTACAAGGCACGGTTGAGAATACATTATTTTAATTTCTTATTTTAGATTTAAAATTCAGTAATTATCACAAATATTTTTTATATTTATCTTTGATAAGTCTCGTGTAATACACGGTGTTAAACAAGTTTATATAAATGCGAAATCCTCATAATCTATGTGTTTGTTTCCTATACTTCGATTGAATATTAAAAAATTTTGGTGCTTTGATTGCTTATGTGTCATCTGAGCTCAATATATATCTAATTTAATATTTTCTTTTTATTGTATCTTGCCTAATTTAAAATTTTCTTTTTATTATATTTAACCTAACTTAATAATTTTATTTTATTATATTTGGTCTAATTCAACAATTTTCTTTTATACTCCAAACACAAAAATATAAATAAGACATATATAATTAGTAGAAAAAATTTAAATTAATTATTTTAATTAAAAGACAAATTACATATGAAATAATCTTAATTACAAAAAAAAAAATATTTATGAAAATAATTAAATAAATTGTGTTTATAATAAAAGTTGAAATAATTTAATTTTGAAATTTTAAATATTCTATATAGGTAAATTATGATATATTTCCAATAATTGGAGTATGTAACTAATATTAGTAATGAATTCAATCTAAATATAAAAAATTTATATAATAATAAATAATTAACATTTATTAGAAAATGGCACAACGTGCGAGAATATTTCAGAGTATGATATCTTTTGAATTTTTCAAAGTATGTAACTATAGGAAATGACTACGGTGCCGTGAAGGCACCATACCTCTCACCCCCTGCATTTACATCCCTTGATCTTACCATTATCCATAGCTAACTTTTGATCTAATGGTTATGATTAAGTGGGAATGGTACCTTCACGCCACCGTAGAAGCCCCCGTAACTATAATTATCAACAAAACTAATCTAAATATAAAAATATAAAATGAGTTAATAATAATTAATTAGTATAAATTAGAGGCGGGTTGAAAATGTGACATCTTTTGAATTTTTTAAGTATGTAAATATAATATTAACGAATTTATCTAAATATTAAAATATAATATTAAATAATAATTATAATAATTAATAAATTGAACAGGGCAAGTGTTAAGAACACATTTTTTTAATTTTTTATTAAAATTTTTTAATTTTTTAAATATTTTTTCTATTTTAATTTTCTTAAATTCGTGTGTATATATATATATATATATATATAGATAGATAGATAGATAGATATAGAGAGAGAGAACACGCGCATAGATAAAGATCAGCTCTCAATTTTTTTTTTCTATTACTACTTCAAGCAGTTAGTGTCGGAGAATGCTGATTTTTTATTTTTATTTTTATTTTTATTTTTCTTAAATCCGAACAACAATCCAATAAACAATTGTAATTCGTAATATTACGATCAAAGAAGGTTATACCAGATCATGTGATTGTCATTACTAAAAATGCTCAAAACTCTTGAGATGCTTCGTTTGACGTTTTAAAAAGACGCAAATTTGATGAGTTGTTGATTTGATTTGTCATAAAATTTAGCACAAACATAGTTGGACACTCAACGTACAAGATTTTCACTTTCTATCTTGTCATACTCAAATTGTAAATGGATAATATGTACATCGAATTTTTACTAGCTATAAATTAACCAATGTAGACAAATAACATTAAACATATTATTATTATTATTATTATTATCAATTATCCTCCTTTCTAGTTTGTATTCCCTTTTTTCACTAGATGATTTTTCTTTAAACAATAAAATAAATTATGATGCAAGTATATTTGTATAAACATTATCCCGAACATACTTAGACCTTCGAAGATAATTTATCCAAATGTTGAAATAATTTTGAAGTATTTTACAAGTTTCTTCGAGGTATATGGTTATTCAAAAGATTGAAGTGAAATTGAAATTGAATTTCAGAATTGAATTGATAAGAAAAGTGGTGGGCGGTTAAAACAAGAAATTTATATATAGAAAACCGTTACATTGTTAATAAGTAAGTGTATTGTCAAGCAGATAAGTGTGTGTGGTGGGGGTGAAGGCCATCAGCAGAGCAGCAAAGCATACGAAAGCTACAAATTGGTGCAAAGTCCCATTGCCTCTGAATTTTAAGGAAGCTGCTCCTAAAGCTGGGGTTTGTATTACCCTCTTTCTCCTCTTCTACACTTTTTTGAGTTGCACAAAAATATACTTTGAATGATGGGCTTCGGGGTTTGGGGAGGTGAGGAGGGGGACCATGCCCTCTTTTTGTATTTTTCTTTTGTCACGTGCATTATATTATATATATATAAAGAGAGGGAGAGAGAGAGAGAGAGAGGGGTAGGTTTACATAATAATATTTATAAATCATATACATACCGATAAAATAATAGTAAAAATTAAGGGAATATAAAGATAGCAATATGAAAATATATATTTTGCATTAGTTAAATTAGTATCACATGTAATTTAATATAATAGTTCCTAAGTTCACACCCAGGGATTTGGTTCTCACATTATCTTAATCATATATATATATACTAGTTTAATACCCGTGTATTACACGGGGTTTATCAAAAGATAAATATAAAAAATATTTACGATAATTAAATTATTTTATGTAAAATGAGAAATTCAAATGATGTATTCTCAACTCTTGCCTTGTACATGTCTAATTTGTTTATTAATTATTATAATTATTACATTTTTATTTTCATACTTGAATTCAATTCGTTAATAATTTATTTACATACTTATAAAAATTCAAAAGAAGTCACATTCTAAACTCGTGCCTAATCTCTACTTATTAATTATTATTACGTTATTTTGTATTTTAATATTTAGATTAAATTCGTTAAAAATATTACTTACATACTTTGAAAACATAAACGTATGTCATACTCTCAACTCGTGTCGCATTGTATCAATGTCTAATCAATATTTAATAATAACGGGGAAACCCGCATAAAATTGAGTTTGAAAAAATGTAAAATATACAACACCCACGTGTTACTTGTGAATATGTGATAAAAAATATTAAATTTATAAGACACTGATAATTCTATTGAAAAAATGTTGTGCATCTAACTTGTAGTATATATAATATTATTTTAATTTCTTTTTTTTTTCTGCGTAAGATACTAATTTGTTCGTGCAGATATATAATATATATGTATCAATGCATTATATTTGAATTAGACAAAAAAGATTTAGAATATAAATGTAATATATACAACATCCGCGTGTTACATGTGAATATGTGATATAAAATATTAAATTTATAAGACACTGATAATTCTATTGAAAAAATATCGTGCATTTAACTTGTAGTATATGTAATATTATTTTAATTTCTTTCTTTTTTCTGCGTAAGATACTAATTTGTTCGTGCAGATATATAATATATATGTATCAATGCATTATATTTGAATTAGATAAAAAAATCTAGAATATATTTAATATTTATTTTTCTAAGCATAATAATTTATTATTAGTATTAGTATTAGTATTACGTTATCTTTTTATTTCACTTTATTTTTGTTTTTTGTTTGGTGTAACAATAGTTTTTCATATATATTTTTAATATTATTTCTAATTTATTATATTGGGATTAGATAAAAAAAACTTTAAGTTTATATTTTTATATTTATTTTCCTTTTGTAATAACTTAATATAACTAATATTTTTCTTATATAAATATTTAGAATTATAATAAAATTATTTTAACTTTTATTGTAAATAAAAATTATTTCAACTTATATATGTTTTTTTTAATTAGATATAATTTTTTTTTTATTTTTATATTAGAAGAATAAAAGTAAGATATTGAATTGGACAAAATATGTTAAAGAAAGTATTATAGTAGGTAAGATGTAATAAAAGAAAAATATTGAATTAGGCAAAATATAATACTAGGAAAGTATTAAAGTAGGTAAATATATAAAAAGAAAAAAATACTAAATTGGGTTAATATTAGGCTCGGATGACACCGAAGCACCAAATTTTTTTCCAAAACTAACGAAGCATGGAAAACAGACACATAGAATAGGAGGATTTTGCATTAATATATAGGGGATATATATATATATATATATATATATATATATATATATATATATATATATGTTAAATGTCATCACATTCACGGCGGTTCTAATGTAACCGACGTTAAGTTCAGAGAACTAATTAACATATGAACTAATTAACGTCGGTTCTTAAGGAACCGCCGTAAATACTTGTTAATTCACGGCGGTTCCTTAAAAACCACCGTTAATTAGTTCAGTTTTTACGGCGGTTCTCAGACAAACGCCGTAAAATGTAGGATTCTACGGCGGTTTTAAGAAAATCGCCGTTAAATTACGGATTGAACATCGGTTTTCTGGATAACCCGCCGTAAAAAAGATTTTAACGGCGGTTTTTCCAGAACCGTCGTGGATGAGACGCCTTTGTATCTACTTTCTGCAGTAGTGTAAGTATCGGAGGGCCTATGCTGGGGCTGCCCGGCCTGAGTTCTGTTTTGCAGGTTGATCAGGTCGCCAGAAGCTCTCTGGAGATCTAACAGGTCGCTTGGTCACAAATTTGAGGTTAGTACTTTCTATTCTTGAAGCACCAATCTTTTTGATACTATTTATAAATCATGTACATGCTAAATTAAGATAATAGTAAAAACCAAATGAACATAATATATATATATATATATATTAAGGTTCAAATGAGAACCATATTTCTATATGTGAACC
>BMAC01000138.1:1805088-1815962 GCA_014905375.1 Phtheirospermum japonicum
ATCATGCTTTAAATAATTTCAAAAATCCTTTTAATATTAGCCTTTTGATCTTAATTAATCTATGGTCCAAATTAGTCCCCTGGTTCGCAAATAAGGACTAGGTTCTCATTTGAACCTAATCCTATATATATATATATATATATATGGCGGTTCCATTAGAACCGCCGTAGAAAGTAGGCTGCCATGTCACCAATCCTGGTCTTGCTCAAGCAAGTTATTTCAACCGTTGATCCGTGTCTCATCCGACGATCTGCATTCGCCACGTCATAAAAAAAATAAAGAGGATTTTTTTTTTTTGATTCAGATAGAAAATATTACTTTAATTAACTTGGGAAATATCATTTTTTTATCTCTTAAGAATAACATACAAATATAACTAATTAGTCTTATTTAAATTGAAATGGAAGAATTGCAGAAAATTTTAGCCCCAAATCTTTCGTTCAGTTCCCGCAGAATTACACCTCCACATCTTTACCAATCCAATCATCTAATCCCTAATCTTTCGAAGTTTGCATTAATCTCCGATCACAGACCCCATTATTTTCCCAAATCTGAAACCCTAGGTTTAGGGTATTACAGAAAAAACTCGCGAATGTCATCATCGTCGGGGACGGCGGCGTTTGTCGAAACCGGAGACTTGCAGTTGGTTACGGTGGCGGGCGAATCTCCAGTCGCTCTCCCTCTGCGTCCGCCGTCGTCTTCATCCTCAGCTCTGGTTGAGTACACGCCGCCCGCCGCCAAACCCGAGGACGAGGACCTTAAAATCAAGCTCCGATGGATTATCGAGTGCGTCCCTGTTCGCGTCAGCAACACCTCCGACAGCTCCGCCGATTCTGGCTCTGGTGACTTCCATCAGGTATTAGTTGTCATTTGAACTGAGAAGCTTTAGAAATTTAATATTGGAAATTAGGGCAATTATTATTTTTTTACTGGATGATTTCGCTAATACGAGCTTTTGTTTCCTTGATTAGCTCTAATTACTGGTAGAGGATGTGTGGATTTAGAAGTTAAGCTGTAATTGGGTAATATTTTCGAGAGAACCATTATAAATTTGTAATTCAACAGCTATCTTTCGTCTGATTTGTGCTCCAAAGTATGTGACCGAAGAGGGCAAAGACAGTAGAGTAGTTGTTGTACTTCACTGTAAATTGTAGTAATCGAAAAAGGAACTTTATCTACCATTTCATTTATATTTCATGAAACAACTTTGGAAAAAATGGAACTGGCATTAGAGTTTTCGGTTTTATTTTATTTTTTCTTGAAGAAACTAATCAAGAGCTAAAATAAATCATGGAAGATTGGCGAGAGGAGCTTTGTTCATTGCTCATTGGAGTGTGAACTATGCTTTTGTTCTTATATGCCCCGATTATTGGAGTAGAGTCATCCATGTTGTTTCTACGTAATTGGGATTACTTTGATGTCTGCATAATTCATTTTATTTCAATCACTCGCTGTTTATGTTTAATCAAATTCTAATATTTATCTTCTTAGGTTAAATATTTCATGATGTGGTTGGGAGCCCTTATTACATAGCTCTAGAGGTACTAAGGAAGAATTACGGACCAGAATGTGAAGTTTGGAATGCTGGAGTTATCATTTACATTCTGCTATGTGGAGTACCACCATTTTGGGACAGTAAGCATGTTTCTTGCTTGATATGGTACGTTATGCTTATCTTATCTGTGAAATCTAATTTTCTTGCATGCCAAATGTATGCTTTGTATCAGAAACGAAACTGGGAATTTTCGAGCAGGTGTTGAAAGGGGAACTTGATTTTGTATCTGAACCTTGACCCAGCATATCCGAGAGTGCCAAAGATCTTGTCAGAAAAATGCTTGTACGAGACCCAAAAAAGCGGTCAACAACTCATCAAGTTCTTTGTGAGTGTAACTTATATGTGTGGCCTAACATTTTTGGACTTTGGAAGTCGATTTAATCCATATGCACTTAGGGTATTGACCTATTGAGTGGGAAATAATGCTGCAGATGTGAATTGGCATATTGTTATCTTGGTATTATGGTTTAATTACAAAGAGACCTAAACTAACTTTCAAAATTACAAAAAACACCGCTGAGATTTTATTTTGTCTCACGTTTACTTCTTCAAAAGCAAAAGTATCTTAAAAGCCCCTTTCACGTTTATAATAATATTACAATTATCATCTTAATTTAATTAGACTCTAGGGGTATTTTTTATAATTTTGAAAGTTAGCTAGGATTTTTCATAGTTAGGTCAAACCTCAAAGGCACTCTTTTGTAATTATCCCTAAAATTAATTTGGAAGAGATAAACTGCATGTATTGCTATTTGTATGCTTATCATATAACCAGACCATATCACATTCTAAATGGATAATAATGATCTGAATATGTTATTTACAGGTCATCCATGAGTACAAGTTGATGGTGAAGCTCCAGATAGGCCTCTTGATTCTGCTGTTATAACTCGCCTGAAGCAGTTTTTTGCTATGAACAAACTCAAGAAGATTGCAATCAGAGTAAGTATCATATATTATTGTTGCAGCTCTGCAAACACTAAATTATTAAAGATACTCCAGAAACTTGCAATATTTATTTAAAAGTACGAGATGAACACATTAAAATAACTTCTTAATTGATATTAATGAAGCTCAAAGAGGTCGCCAACATCGTTGAATATATATCAATTTTTTTATAAATAATTCATGAAAAGGTGACGAACACAGAAGGTGAATTCAATAGACTCTGGAATATACCATATTTATTTATTTGCATGTATGATTTTTTCATATGTCTGCATCTTTTTCGTATTTTGACAAAGACGGTATCACAAAGGATGAGCTTCAACATGCTTGTGAGCTAACATGATAGGTTATGCACTCATCACAATTTAGTTGTAATTAAACCAATAAACGGATTTTCAGGTTGTTCTATAAGCTGCACGGATGGCTCGGAAGATACATACGACACATGCATTATTGCTGCCCATGCTCCGGATGCTCTGAAAATGTTAGGAAAGCAAGCGGCATTTGACGATATACGAATACTTGGTGCATTTCAATATGCATTTCAATATGCATATAGGTTCTCCACCCTAGTGTTTTTTTATTATTGTGCTCGTCGGCCGGTCTAATGTTGGGAAATCGTCGCTGCTCAACTCGCCCGTGAAGCGCAAGAAACTCGCACTTACGTCTAAGAAGCCAGGTATCGAACAGTTTGTGTGCCCTCATGTGTGTGTTGGGTTTTGACTTTTGAGTAATATGATGAAAAATATTTCATTTGTTCAATATTTAGTTTTGAACGGATCATTTTGGGTATGAATGTTTAGTGATTTTCCAGAATATTATCAAATGTATGAGTAGCTTATTCTTTCTGGGATTTAGTATGTTTATTATTATTATCATTATTTTTATTATTATTATTATTATTATTATTATTATTATTATTATTATTATTATTAATGGGTTGTGCTGAGATATCACTTGGTGATATAATTGGAGTCGACACACCTGGTATACTTGAAACTTTCTTTTGGTTGTAGAAGCACAATCTTATGTAACTCAAGTGTTAAAAAGAAAAAGAAAGTTATAAGCTAAAATATATTCTGCCAGTGCTGACTTAACCGTTTTAACTATATTATGTTCTACGTATGTGAGCATGTCTGTTTTCTTTCAATACATTGTTTCTTATTCTTTTGTCAGGTACTGTAATTCCAATGCTTGAAGTTGTTGTTGATGTTGTGCCTGTAGAGAAGCTTGTTGTACATTTTCACGACACTTATGTTTTGGGCTTTCGTTTTTGTCGAGAAAGATTAATAATTGAGAAATTATCAATGTTTTAAATAGTTATAAGTAGTAGATTTGGTAGGATTTTTAGAAAGATGATCCTGGTTTTGTACTATACCGATTTTTTAGTTGTTACTGCTTAGCATAATCAATCTTCAAGTAATCAATGGTAGATTATTTAATTTTCTGCTTTTATTTAATTTTGGTGCACCTGCTTTCATTTCTTTTTTAAAAAAAATTGTTTACTTTCTAGAAGGTATTTTTAAAAAACCGCCGTGAATTGTCCGTCCTGGAAAACGGACTTCCTAGAAGGTATTTTTCAAAAACCGCCGTAGAATCCCACTGTCGTTGTTTTTTTACGGCGGTTCAAGAAAAACAGCCGTAAAAAGCCTCACTTTCTATGGTGGTTTTAGAACAACCGCCGTAAAAATTTACGGCGGTCGATATAACGGCGGTTCGGAAACCGCCGTTAAAACTAAAAAAAACGCATTTAAAACCCTATTCTGCGGTAGTGTTAAGTCAGATAGTGTTCGTGAGAGATGTGCGAGAGCTCAATAGTGCGCGAGAGCTTAAAATATAAGATAAAATCAATGTAGAGTAAAAAGTGAGGCATGTGTCCTCTTTGTATAAACAAGAGACAAGCGATAAGAGTCGTGTTCAGAGACGTGATCAAAGACGTATTTAGAGACGTGTTCCCAATCTAGGGTTCTCGTCTCCTGTATAAGAGCTCGCCTCTCTTAAAGGAGATCTCCTAGAGGAGAGCTCGCCATAAAATCCATAAAATCTGTAAGCTCCATGATCCATGATAATTAGACATGAGAGAATAATATGAGCTCCATGATAGAGAGAAGGGAGAGGTTGAATGTTAAGTTATCAAACTCGTAAAATAAGGGCCTGAACCCCCTATTTATAAGATTATTGAGACTTGTCCACCAGCTAATAAGTTTTCTTCATAAGGTGGGATTAATTCTTCTAATTATACTCAATATCCAAAATAAGGAAATACTCCCATACTAGGATTCTCAGTTTCCATAATTGCATAACAGCTATAAAAATATATTATTACCATGTTGGCGTCTTGCCGGGACCTAAAGTCTTCCACTCCTTTTGTTACGTTCTTACCATATATAATCAAGACATATTATTGACATCGTATCAATGCATTACATGAGTTTTATCAAAAGATAAATATAAAAAATATTTGTGATAATTACAAAATGTTATTTAAAATGAAAATTTTGAGATAGAGTACACTTATTTAATTCATGCCTTTAACTTTTTCCGAGCAAGTTGAAGTCTAGATGGTCTAGTCCGTTTGAATAAAAAAGGATGTTGAAGAAAGGATCCATCGAGTTGATTTCGTTGGATGGGAGTACATTCATCGTGAATAGACAAAGGATCAAAACGTACTACACGGAGCAAAGGAAAGCGACAATTTCCATCACCTTAATTGATACTTGAAGTAAGAGAACATCTAGCTAAATAAGTACAAATAAGCTTTGGTTTGGGAGGCAACCAAACATTGTAAGGCACATAGGTAAAAAAATATTGAAAAATTGGGTTTCTGACATACTAGCGACCGCTACTCAAACCCCTATTGTGTGATGATTTTTAGGCAACTGTTAGTGACCTGAGTAGCGACCGCTATTTTGTTAAGTTTTCCAAGCACTCATTAGCGACCCGATTAGCAGTCACTAATCTGATTGCTAACAAAACATTGTCCCCCTATAAACATGAAAAGGAAAAAAATGCAAGGTTTTCAAACATTCTCTCTCCCCTTTACCAGATGGAATCAGTCCCCAAACCTATTCCAAATTCTTTATATTTTCTCTTTTAAAACTCTTAAAATTTGTGTTCCAATTACAAAATTACATCAAAATTTGGGAAATTCATCATCAAAATCCAAGATCAAGGTATGAATTAGGGTTCTAAGTTGATGAAATTGGGAATTCATGGAATAATTTATGCATGGAACTTTGACCCTTGGTGCTTTTTAGATATATATTGATGAGACTGCTTGAGTTATGGATATGTCTATTCAAATTTTGATCATTTGATTGAATTGATATGGAAATATTTATCGAACACTTAAGATGCATACTTAGTTCTTCTACATTATATGATGTTATGATAATATAAGCATGAAGTGTGAATTCCTTAATGATGTGGCCTTGAGGATTTGAAGCATGAAGCATGAATTCATTGATATTATAGACTTGAGTTTTAAGTAGTTGAAAATTCGGAGGATATTTATAGTTACGATGATCAATTAGATTCGAAATTTTTAAAATTATGCATGAGGGTCTTGATCGAGAGTTTATTTAATTTTATTGAGTCTATTGGAAGAAAATTCTGATGGGAATGATAGAAATTGGGTTTGCAATACTATACTTGGAAGTAAAATGTAACTAAAACTTGTTTGTAAGAAATGGATCCGCTGAAAGATCTTTTGATTGTTGAAAGAACACTATTAAAAAGGGAATGGAGATTGCAAAAGGAAAAAAAAAAAGATAAACTGAAGAACATGGAGGGGTGCCAATATCACCACAATTCCAAAACCAAAGAAAAGCATGAAATAGGAAGACGGAGGGGTATTAAAAAATTCCCCTGTTTTGGCGAACATACCTATGATGAGTGGTGAGGAAATGGAAGAAAGTTCATAGAGCGAGGTGATAAGACATGAATACTGATTAGCACATATTTGTCCTTATTTTTAGTAGGTTTATAGCTTGTTTTTCTTATTGTTTTTGGTATAAGTTGGGTAGTTTAAACTCTATTTCGTATATCTGTACTCTCAGCTTATTTTACCGCGTTTTGACCTAGATTGATGCAAATAAATGATTATTTGTGGTTTTTCACTTTACAGCTAAGTAACCGGACGAGTTCAGCGCCTAATTAGATGAAGTTGATGTTCGATAAATGGAGAACGGGCTTTCCGGTGAACGAGTAGCAAAAAGATAGAAAGAGACGGAGGCAGACGCGCAGCCGCGTCGACTGACGCGACCGTCGACGCTCCGTCGACGCGAGCCATGACCTGCGTCAGTCGACGCATCGTCGACACAACATCGACGCTACTTGCTGAAGCATCGATATCGATGCAACGTCGATGCTACTTGCTGAAACGTTGATGTCGACGCACACCGTCGACGCACCCGCCCAGCCGATGCGTGCGCACCAGGAAGTACCGGCGCCGAGCACTGGCACGCGTCAGTCGACGCACCGTCGACGCGACGGCCCAGAATCGGATTTTAGGGTTTCTTATGCTCTAAGTCAAGGGAAATATATATAAACCCTCTAAGTCCATCCCTAAACGAGATACCTCTCCCCCATACTCTGAAAATACGATCTCTTGGGTTCGAGAACAACACCATCCGCTTCCATATCACACCAATTGATCGAGATCGAAGATTCGAGGATCGCTAAGCTCCAACCGTCGGTTCGTGATTCGTTCTTCGACAAAGATCAACCCTCCTCTCCGGATTAGCTGGAGAATCTACTGCATTCCTTAGTTTAAATAAGTACTCAAACTCTTTTATCGCTTTCTTAGTTTAATTTATGCAATTAAGTAGTAGTTTCTAATAATTGTTCTTGAGTTATTTCATGTTTCGAACCTTAGATATTTTTGATATTGCAATTCGTAATCTTAGTTTAATTAATGTTTAGTTATCATTCATGCTTGGTTCGTTTACTTCATTTACATTTCGTTTTAGATAATAGCTGCTCGGTGCTGGCGACGCTTGGCGAGGGCTGGCGATGGTTGGCGCGCGCCTGGGCGAAGGTTGGCGAGAGGTTGCGCGAGCATGCCTGGGCGCTGCGCGCGGGAGCGCGCAGGTGTGCGCGAGGGCTGCCGGCAGTTGTCATCAGGCGTGTGGGCGGGACTCGGCAGCTGCACGCAGGCGCGCCTTGGCTCGGGCCAACTCGCGCCAAGGTGCGCTTGGCGAGTCCTRGCTYGTCCTGRCKCGCCTTGACAACCATTCCAGAACGTTTTGGCGTTTTGGAGCTAGTTTTTGGCTTGAGTTGGCACGTCCTGTCTCGTCTTGGCTTGTATTTTGGCCCTCACTTTCTCCACCTTTAAAATTAGGAATTTTAAACATAAAAACCCAAGAATTATGCCAAACCTCAAGGTAATTGAATCAAGTAACCCATTAAAATTATAAAATTAGCAAGAAATAAGAAAATCGACAAGATTAAAAAAATTAACTTAAAAACTTAAATAACCGACATAAAAACCGTTAAAACCACAATAAAAACCTAATTAAAAATACGAGAAAAACACAACAATTACATGCAAAACATTTTGTTCACGGCAACCACTAGCTTGATTAACGAGCCAAGAGCGTTACAAAACGGCTCCAAATCTGAATTAATGGTTGGGATTTGTGTTGTACTATAAAAGTTGGCCCAGAAACCTATCCAAAGACATCAGTTTTTGAATAGACAACATCATTCGCCATAATTTAGTATCAAATTGTGAGTTTGAGGGTTAGAGTGCTTGGCAAAGAGAAACAGTTGGAACCAAAGACCCACTTCAACCATTACGGTTATCTTTATCTTTGTTTTTATTATGAATGCTAGGTGTTCGATAAATTATTTGTATGAGTTTATGAACATGTCTGGCTAATTCCCTTTATACTGGTTTTGGGATGATTAATGATTAAATAATATTTTAATAATTCATTTAATTCAAGTATGATCATTTTGCTTATTTTTGTGTTTTGATTTTATTGGTTCATGAGTGCTTAGAAAATATCCGTGTTTTTAAAAGTTACAATTGATTGACAACCTTTCAAAACTTATTGTTTGATGAATCATAATTCAAGATATGAGGTTTTCAATAGACTTTCAAACACGAAACACTCTAATTAACAAGAGTGGGAGAGTTGAGATTAGTAGTGAAGTCATAAATATCTTTAAAACCTTTTGAAATTTTAAACATGACTTCAAAATGATGCGTTGTTTTATATTTAGAATATACGGTCAATCACTTCGAGATAATGATTAAGTTACAACTGTGACTAGCTTATAAGTGAATTGAATCACAATATACTTGATATATTGAAAAGGATGAATATATATTTAGGAATTCATTATGACTCCAAACTCCAAAATATTCATTAACACTTGAGTTTCTCAATATTACTATATATATGTGCTTTGATCTTGGATAATCCTTAGTTGATAATTTAAATTAGTTTATGAGTGCCGTTTATAACGATAAAATCAAAACTATTTTTATCGTTTAGATAAAACTACAATAGTTAGGTTATATTACTTGTAACATTAAATTGTTATATGATCTTTGTGGGATTCGACCTTACTCTTTTCATACTATATCTACGCCGTATACTTGCAATTAGAGTGTATATAAACGAACAAGTTTTTATAACTATTCATTAGTTACAATAGGGAGCGGTCATATACCATACACCTAGGTGCACATGGTTCTCACTATGTGATAAATATGCATGTTATATGTAATAAATAGTATTATTTTTGAAAATCTTGTTTTATCATTCACATGTAATATAAATTACACATAACATTATATTCATCGCTGATAACATACATATACAACATAGTTTTAAGTTGTCTCACACACAAATACATGACATGAGTGTGCATTTATTTGTAATGCAAATAATGTAATGGTCCAATATGCATTAATATTGTATCTCTGCAGGGAAAAAGTGAATGAGTTAAAGAAATTATCTGTTACTTTTTGGTTGTTGCATGAATGCTAGTAATATGTATAGGAAGACATAACACTTAAAGTTAACTTTTTGCAGGCTAGTAAAGAAATTGCAGCAAGAAATTAATGAGTAGAATGTTAAAAGTTCTGAAGATGCCTAGAGAGCAGTACTATTAGTTGTTTTTAAGACTCTAATGAGTCTGAGCTTAACAAACTCTACTCCAGAAAAAACAAAACAAAAAAACAAAAAATAAATTAAAAAAAACCACAATATGATGGTTAGAAACCAGAAACTCCATTGCATCATCTATCAAGAAAAGGGTTTTTTCTGAAAATGTTAAAAACACTCATGCATGCCCTCCTTTTTTTTACTATATATTATTATTCAATCAAATGCAATAAATAAAAAAATAAAAAAAATAAAAAAACCTGGAAGCTCCCAAGGTTCACATCTGTTGAGGTCCACCTCAGCAATCTCAAACACCACAGAAGTTGGCATTAAAGACTTTAGAAGCTAAATAGAAAGTTATAAGCTCCTCATCAGTGGGATGGAACCTAAAACCAGGAGGCAACCCTTGCTCATTCGTCTCCACCCCTTTCAAGCTCACATAGAATTTCTTCTATTCCCATCATCATCTTCACACACACAACACAACACGCACTAATTATTCTTTTTTTTTTTTTTTTTTAAATATTGATGAAGAGGAAAAATAGGGATGGCTAGCTAAAACATGCACAAAAAGTTGCTACTTCAGTTTGTGAGTTATAAGGTTGGCTTTGGAGTGTACTTGTTTATATAATGGGAAAAAAATGAAATAATTGTTTTTTTTTTTTTTTTTGGAAAGATAAAATTAAATTGTATTATTAGTAGTATAGTGGGGAATTGAAGCACTGAATCCGAAGGGAAATGGAATAGATTAGGGGGGTCATAAAGGCTAACCTGTAAAAGCCACCTGAGAAGTGTTCCAAAACAGGTAAAAAAATATTCAGAAAAACAAGACAATGTGTGTGTGTGTGTGGGTGGGTGTGATTGAGGGGTGGGGTGGTTATATGGAAGGTAAATGCTAAAGGAGTTGATATTTGCAGAGATTTATGCGTGCGTTAGTTAGCATGTTTAGATTTGAGTCACAGGGCTCTTAGATTCACACTGCACAACAAGGGTCACTCTCCATCCATTGTAATAACACCAGTATAATTTTCATGATTACCACTATTAATTTAGTTCACTGATTATTATTATTATTATTATTATTATTATTGGCATTCTACACCCGGGTTCGACTTGATGATGAATATATATGTTATATATGTAATGAAAATATATATATATATATATAATATTATATATATATATATATATATATATTATATTATATATATGTGTGTGTGTGTGTGTGTTGTGTGTGTGTGTGTGTGTGTGTG
>BMAC01000138.1:1818961-1833572 GCA_014905375.1 Phtheirospermum japonicum
TCTCAATATACTATATATATGTGCTTTGATCTTGGATAATCCTTAGTTGATAATTTAAATTAGTTTATGAGTGCCGTTTATAACGATAAAATCAAAACTATTTTTATCGTTTAGATAAAAACTACAATAGTTATAGGTTATATTACTTGTTAACATTAAATTGTTATATGATCTTTGTGGGATTCGACCTTACTCTTTTCATACTATATCTACGCCGTATACTTGCAATTAGAGTGGTATATAAACGAACAAGTTTTTATAACTATTCATTAGTTACAATAGGGAGCGGTCATATACCATACACCTAGGTGCACATGGTTCTCACTATGTGATAAATATGCATGTTATATGTAATAAATAGTATTATTTTTGGAAATCTTGTTTTATCATTCACATGTAATATAAATTACACATAACATTATATTCATCGCTGATAACATACATATACAACATAGTTTTAAGTTGTCTCACACATCTCAATATACTATATATATGTGCTTTGATCTTGGATAATCCTTAGTTGATAATTTAAATTAGTTTATGAGTGCCGTTTATAACGATAAAATCAAAACTATTTTTATCGTTTAGATAAAAACTACAATAGTTAGGTTATATTACTTGTAACATTAAATTGTTATATGATCTTTGTGGGATTCGACCTTACTCTTTTCATACTATATCTACGCCGTATACTTGCAATTAGAGTGGTATATAAACGAACAAGTTTTTATAACTATTCATTAGTTACAATAGGGAGCGGTCATATACCATACACCTAGGTGCACATGGTTCTCACTATGTGATAAATATGGCATGTTATATGTAATAAATAGTATTATTTTTGAAAATCTTGTTTTATCATTCAATGTAATATAAATTACACATAACATTATATTCATCGCTGATAACATACATATACAACATAGTTTTAAGTTGTCTCACACAAAAAAAAAAAAAAAAAATAATGTTACTGCAACAAAATCTGAATAAATCAGAAGGACCGCGAGATTATTCTCAAATTTTGAATAGACTGTGGGTTATTTTTGGCTTAGTACCTACTATAATTAAGGTTAATAGGCTCGCAAATTAATATCACGTAAAGAAGGAATTATTAGATAGTAATTAGATTGTGATTGATAGATAGTGTGCTAGGCATCTAAGGAGTTATTTAACTTGCTAATGTAAAAATGTAATAAAGCCTCTCAAAATGGTAACTATGTAATTTTACCTTTTCTTTAACCAAACTAAGCCCAACACAAGCGTAAAAAGCCCGTTAATATACTTATAGGGCCTCTCAGTAGCCTGCTTTGCTATATTTATCGTCTCAATTCCAATTGTTATCGTAGTAGCTTGGCGAGCAGCACAGAAGTTGGGTTTTTTGTTATCAGTAATTTCCAGAAAACAGCGAGCAGTAAAAGAAAGTCGAAGCAATGGTCCTGGGCGGTCTTATGAAAAGGCGAACCGTTGGTGACGAAGCTAGCGGCAGTGGCGAGGTACGCCGTGCATTCCGGCAGCCATGATCGCCCGCCGTCGTTCTACTCGCCGCCCGATACCAAAAAAACATCTGATTGAGGATCCTCTCTGTTTTGAACTTGAAGACAAATATCAAACAGTATCGTTGACATGAGAAAGTATTATTTTCAATATTTACGTAGTGTAATTTTTTTATTTTTTGATAATATTATGAGTTACTCCTAATTTGAGTGTGTGTGTAATGTTTTTGCGGGGTATGGATTCGACGCTAATTTTTACATTACAATGGGTTGTAGGGCGAGAATAACAACTACACAAATTTTAAGGTTGTTGGAGTACAGCTAACCTGGGGTGCAGTAATGATAGTTTAAAGAATCTTATTGCAGATGAACTGAAAATAGGTGCGATTTTGAATGATATTGTATTGAAGTATCAACTTAAGGACGCATATCCGTCGATTGCTATCGAAACTGATGCAAGTTTGCAATGCTACAGGGAATTGGTCGAAAGAGCCTGATTACACCAAGTTCTCGTTGTGCGCGACCATAATCGATAGGAGGACAAATGCATCGCAATCAATGATGACAATAACGGGGGGCGTGTGTGTGGGAAATAACAATTTGGTGCAAATACAGCTCTTGAGGGCAATTATGCTAAGTGACACCCACGTTGCGAAAGTGAATTTTGTTGATTTTGCAAGAGAAGCAACAAATGTGATTTTAGATGAGGTGGAGGTTAGACAAATGAATTAAACGAGTGACCATGTGATAAGGACGTTGTTATACATGATGACATTGAACATGATGATGTCCGAGTAGGACAGTTGTTTAATAATGAAGATGTAATGAAGAGAACATTGAAATTTTGGGCGATAAACGAGAGGCTCAATTTCAGAGTCATGAAGTCTTGTCCAAAACAATATTACGTGGTTCACTTATATGATAATTGTAGTTGGTTGTCAAAGTTTCTTGCGTTTGTCAATCTAATATTTTCAAAGTACGATCAATGAACAGTACACATACACATCCACAAGAGAACGGAGCAATTGTAAGTGGTAAGTTTGACTCGAGTCGAATCTCTCGATGAAAACTAATCGGAAGTAATTTCTATGTTTGATTCACGAATAAGAAAATAAGGAAAAAGTTATTCTAAACACGTGGTCAAAATTTTATTTGTAGAGTTGTAATAACTAAGACGGTGATTTAAATGACGAGAAATGAAATCCACAACTTGAAAAGATTTATAAAATGGGGGTCTAGGGCTCTAAAATCATCTCCACGATCAATTGGCATTTGATCGAACACTTAGTCTATGAGTTGGGGTCGTCAATCCTAACTTGTAGATTAAACTCCCAACAATACCAATTGATGGTTCTAGAATCAATACTTGCATACTCAAAGGGGTAACATATGCTAAGTTTAAGTACTTTTTTCCTTGTAAAAAAAAAAAAAGAGAAGACATCTTTAGGATCTAAGCAAGACATACGAATATACAACTCCATATTAACCTCATCAAATCTATTATTGAGTTCTATGAGTTGTAAATAAATCACTCCTAAAAAATTTCAAACCAAAAATGTTGAAGGTTCGTCACTTGCTGAACAAAATCTTTTGATCTTCCACGTGGAATATGAAGAACATCCATATCTGGAACTACAATGTCTTACTTGGAAATGAAGTGACCTTATCCAAGAGAATTTCTCATCCATAATCCCTTGTTTTTAAAATTGTCTACTAGTTGGGAAAAAAAAAAGACATGAAATTAACAATATCTTGATCTCTTCTTTGCAAAGAAAGACATAATCGTACCCAAAAATGGTCAACATCAAGCAATCCATAAATATGAAATCAAATAACTCTAATGAATACAAAATGAATTGAGCTTTTACTCTATCTTCAGAATTTGAAGAATTCTTTCCGATCATCTCGAGCACCCCAACGATTGTGGGAAATAAGTGAATAACCTTTAAAAGAGTTTTATAATGACGTCCCCAACGTGTATCGCTGGGCCTCTTCAAATCAAGTTCTTGATTCAAACTTGGTCCATTCTCAAGTTTTTCCATTTCCAATGCTTCAACATCCTTTTGAGCTTGAATCTATCATATTATATATCTTCCTTCAGTTACAAGAAACTCCAACCACATTCAATAGGCTTGCAAGTGTCTCGAAGAGCTAACCATAATCAATATTTTTTTAGTAACGTCAACAAGTATTTTTTTTTTAGTAATAGGCATGCAGGGTATCATTCACAATAAAGTCTAAAGTTCATTTATCTCACACTTCACGTTGCTAGCCCATCATACCATTGCCTCGAATCTTAGATAGACTTAAGGAATGTTCCACAAGCAAAAATAAGATTGTACTTTTAAGTGACAAAGAAGTGGTATCACCAACATGTGCAAGGCCATGAAAACGTTCCAAACAACCATTCTCGATTTATCATCGGCACAACGCAAGCAAAGATCTAGTTGTTCATTTTGTGATACATCACTTGACTCATCAGCCAATATACAAAAATAGTCATCACCAAGCTCTTTTTATAAATCGCTTAGTTGTTTCCTTAACAAGAATTTATGATATCTTTTTGAATTTGGGGAGATGATATATGATTATTGCCATAAGCATTTTCAAAAGTGACCTTTTGAACACCCTCTTTGTGAATGGCTCCTATTAATTCATTCTTCACTTTCGTCGTGCCCACAACATGTCAATTCTTGACACAAAATAAATCTCAAATAAGAAAGTAAATCTTTTAAGCCAGTTTCATACTCACTTTGAACCACGTCACTTACATTTTCAAAAACATGTACAATAGACTATTTTCTAGAGTTATAAATTCACATATTTCTAATAAGCAAGGTTATGAGAACTTTTAAACCCACCAACATGCTTTTCAAACCTGCCCGGTTTATTCTCTATTAACAAATGCATATCCAATCCCCACCACCACCCCACTAGTTTCAATTTCATTCTTGGACAAATAACAGACAAAATTGCCAATACTATATTCAAATCAATCATTTTTTTAAGCCAATATGAACTAAATTGGTGCGTAAATGCAATATCTCTTTCAGGGAAGTCATGAGTTCTTGGTTGATAAGTTTTTTTGTTTTTTTTAAGAATATGTGCATTTTTTATTTTTGTTTGATAATCCATTATATTCATTCTTAATCATGGATCATAAGGAAGAAGTTCAACATCATATAACAATTCTTCATCATCTAGGATCACTCTAATAACACTTGAACCACCTAATTCCAATTTCTTTAGTTTGGGGAGAATTTTCTTTTGATGAAGAGCAAGAAGTCCATTGAAATTTTATTTTTTTAGATATTTTTCGAAGATCGGGTTGCTTTCCATTCCCTTGTTTTTGTTCGACTTGTGTGTATCTTTCGTCATTTTCTAGTTGAATTAGTAGTGAAGGGTAAGAATACAACTATACAAATAATCAAAACTCAAATTATACAACAAACCTTCAATTGAAACCACAACAACAATTTCTTTAAAAACAAATGTTACAAATTTATCACAATTAAACTACTCTAACATATGTGCAACAAGAAAAACACACTCTAGTTTATCAACTAGCAACTTTAAATTATTTAAAAAATTAGCCCATTTCTAGAACCAAATAAGAAACATCAATTAAGATATTAACTAATTAAATCTCAAAATGTGAAAATTAATAAAACAAAACATTCCAATGTCTGTGCCGCCGAGAGAGAGAGAGAATACCAACAGTACCATTTTCCTTTTTGTAAAATATTTTAAAAACCAAAAATGAATGGACATCGAATAAGCTTCACCCATTGCATTTTGATAGACAAATGAACCCAATGTCGTACCACAATCCTGAATTTGCAGTACTTATTTGCTTCAACAAAACACTAAACCCAAACTCAATTTTGGGTTCGCAGTATTATCTTTCTCCCTATTCACCAAAATTGCTTGCGTACTGTTGGTGAATTACTTTTTCTTGGTTTTCAATTAAAACTTTTATGTTTCATAAAATTACAAAGTTGCCCTACTTTTATGTATTTCCTTAATGTTTATTAGGAGATTTATATATTTTACCTTCATGTATTAAATTTTTAGATAATATAGTTATTAGGAATATAACTTAATTTATAGTTGTACAGATTGAAGAACAACGTTATAGAAATTAAATTTCAATTTAAATATTTATGTTTTATAAAATTACAAAGTTGACATAATCTACACATTCATATATTCAAAAATGCCACTTTTGGGGCTGTAAAAAGACCAAAATGCACCTAATAATTTCCAGTCAGACCAAAGGTCAGGAATGGGGTCGGAGAAAAGATCAGAGACGAAGTAGTCAAAGAAAGGGTTGACCCTTCTCCGACATTTTTCCAACCATGTCTCCGGCCTTTTTTTCCGACCATGTCTCAACCTTTTCTTTTGCTGATGTTTATGTTTTCGAATTAGTTTTTTTTATAAGTTTCAATGTAATTTTATTCTCAAGTAATTTAATTTCTTATTATTTAATATATATTTATTTTAGTAAAAATAACTTACATGTATTTTGAATGTCGATTGATATTAATTATTAATAGACTCTTTGTGATGTAAATAAGTTAAGGTGTTCAACTTGTAAATTTGATAAATATATAATTATTGTTGGAAATATATAAGAAATTGTGTGAAAAGGAATATTGATAATATAATTTGAAATTTAGAATAAATTTATTGGTTGGAAATGAATTAATATTTAATTTGACACATATTAAACTTTTTTAATTTCATTTTTAAATTTGAGAATAGAGAAATGGTCTGCAGTTTTGGAGATAGTAAATGCCACCGAGATTTTGGTTATGAAAGTGAAACAAATGGGCAAGGAGAGTGGGAACAAACCAAAGTCGAACTTGGTTAGCTCAAAAAGGCCCACCACAAGTCGTTGCACCCGGGCCACCTCATGCACTTCCTTCCGTATTGATTTTAATTAACTAATCTAAAATGAGAAAAATGAAGAGGACCCAAGTAAAAAATTTAAGTTGTTGTGAGATACAAGCTCAAATGGGTTGTTTGTATATGATAATGTACAAAATTCAAAATAAAAAAAATGAATCCTTTACTTTTTATTGTATATGTCAAATCATGTTTAGAAAGTAGATGATAATGTATTTTTATATTATATTTGATGTCAGATCATGTTTAAAAAATGAATGTAATATTTAATTTTTTAAATATAATGATGATATAATAAAAGAGATGAGCGTGGAGTTAGGTGTAAGAAATTGTTGATTGTTGGTTGAAAATTTGAGTCATATAACAAACGAGGATTGAGATTTAGAATCACAATCCTAGTATTCGCAGTCTTAGACCAAACAAAAATGATCGAATCAATATGAGTGTTAGCCACATGACCCTTAACGGGTTGTTTGTTCGAGAACTCCCAATGACAGGACTGGGATTCCGAATCTCAATCCTCGTTTGTTATACGACTCTAATTCTCAATCCATAACTAGCCATTTCTTACCTCTAACCCCACACTCATCTCTTTTATCACATCATCATTATATTTAAAAAAATAAATATTACTAAATACAATATAATAATACACTATCATCCACTTTTTAGACATGATTTGACATCAAATACAATATAAAAATACATTATCATGTTGAGATATTACGTATAGGATGCGATCCACTAGCTGATCCACATTTCTACCGGAGCATTGTCGATGCACTACAATATGTGACTATTACTCATCCTGAAATTTCCTACTCTGTCAATCGAGTTTGTCAATTTATGCATAGTCCGTTTGAGCACCATTGAGCTGCGGTAAAATGAATTTTACGTTATCTCAAGGGGACTATTGGTGCCGGTTTGTTTTTTCGTCTTTCGTATGATTCACGCTTAGTTTGCTTCATTGGTGTCGGTTGGGCCTCGGATCCTGATGATTGTCGATCCCATCATGGTTTCTCTATTTATTTTGGATGGAACATGGTCAGTTGGTCCTCTCGAAAGCAAAAGGTTGTGGCTCGTTCTAGCACCGAGGCGGAATATCGGGCCATTGCCTTTGCATCAGCTGAATTGATTTGGCTCCGCCAATTGTTTCAAGAAATATTTTCATCTTCTGTTGGCACGCCTATCATTTCATGTGATAACCTTAGTGCTACTTTTCTCACTGCTAATCCGGTATTTCATCAACGCTCAAAGCACATAAAAATTGATTATCATTTTGTGTGTGAATATGTTCAATCTGGAGAGTTAGTAGTTCGTCATGTCAAGTCCGTTGATCAAATAGCCGACATATTTACAAAAGCCCTTGGTTCCTCTCGTTTCAAGAATTTACGGTTCAAGCTGCTCGTTCGAGATCGACCATGAGCTTGCAGGAGGGTGTTGAGATATTATTATTATTATTATTCAGATAAGTTTATTATTTATCTTAAGTTAGGATCATTCTTATTAGGATAATATTATTTGATCTTATCTGTTGAGGAATTTATTCTTGGCAATAATTCCTATTTTGTTATTTGCCTTTCTTGGGCACAAAATAAGTTAGGAAACTAGATTTAGGAATATATTGTATTTCCTAGTATGTGTACAAGACCTTAATTATTCCTAAATTGTGTTTAGGATTTGTTTTAGGTATTTACCAAGTTTAGGATTCTAGGTTTGTCTATTTAAGACAAGGGGATTCCTAAAGCTTGGCATTGATCTTTGCGCACGGGATTTTGGAAAGAAGATCAACGCAAGACGTAAGACGCACGGCAAGGACTGAAGAACACGAAGACTACTTGGAGCCATTGATCGAGATCGACAAGTTATTCGAAGTTGCGTGACCAACGGAGAAGAGCTTATTCAACCTAGACGACAAGTATTTAGTATCATATTTATGATATTCTAGTTTTCATATATTGCTTAATATTTTTGTATTGATCGAAAATCAAGGAAGCAATATAGTTTTCGGGTTTGTACACCCAAGTTCACAAGTAATTTTACTTGTGAACTGAATTTGTTTAAACCGTGTTCTTAAATTTATTTTCCGCTCCATATTATTGTTTTACTCTGGTCGATGTTGTTAACCAGTGTTGTTAAACATTGATAACAACATCGTATAATCTGAGACTTATTTTTAAAACCATATACCTTCAAATTCTACATTATCTTTAGAGATACATTCACATGTAAATGAAGATTATTATCCTTGTCTATAACTTTTAGTTTCCTCATTTATAGTTAACAGTTTTGTAAATCTGCACACACATATAAATTCATAGAAGATGGAATGAGAAAGTAATCTTTTCCACAAACTTTACTTTATTAAAGATATGGTTTCACATCTACATTAAAAAGTAAATGAATTTGAATCGTATAACAAACAAAAATTCTTACTTTTTACAGAATTCTGAATACTAGAATTCAAAATCCCAACAAAACCTAATCCAAACAGTCCCCTAAAGGAAATGGAATCCCTTTTCGAAGACTAGATGAGTACCAAATCGCTCAAACACTCGTACAAAATATTTCTTGCCCATAATTTCTCCAAACATAAAATTAAATTTTTTTACTATCAAGTTGGAAATTCATTATTATTGTATCAACTAAAAAAAATTCACTTTCAAGTTTTTTGTTTTTTATTTTTTGCTCAAAAATTTTCAATGAACAAGTAAGAAGTTTCTTATTATTCGTGTAAGAAATGCATAATAACATTCTTTATTATTTGTATTACGTGAGAAATACATAACTGCGAAGTAAAATTTTTTGCCAAAAAAAAAAAAAAAAAGAATTTTATGTGTATACATTACAATATTTGTACTTTAAGTAAAAAATATTTGCTATTAAATAAGCGAGGTTTTGTACAAAAAGAAAAAAAGCTATCTGTTGATTGGCAAATGTAGTAATTGATGGAGGCTATTGGCAATTATCCCTTGATAAATTTTCTATTGTTTCAAAAAAAAAAAAAAAAAAATGCATTGGCCTATGATGGAGTTAAGATTTCGCCTGCTTTATTTCGTTTTCGATCTTTCTAGAAATTTTACTTTCAAGTTTTTTTCAAACATAAATGATCTACTCTGTAAGCATCATAAATTCATATCACGTCTTAAATTTAATTGTAAATTCAATTAATTCTTCTTTTAGTTTATCGAACTAATCAATTAATTCATACCCATTAAAATAAACGTGTCACGAATTTATTATATTTATACAACATGCAACGTAGACTCCATGTAAATTGCTCCTATTAAAAGCACTCTTACCTTTTAAAAATATTCGAGTAGTGTAGAAGGTCAACTATTGAATTAAAAATCTCACCTCATCTCATCGCACTTAGAAAAGTAAAAGAAAACAAGAAGTTAAATACGAATTTTAGCATTAAAGCTACCACAAGTGTACTACCGTGATTGGTTCCTAAGATTAAAAATTTAAAGAATAAAATACTGTAGTAAAAGGTGAGAGAGAGACGTGATGGGTCATGATAATGATAGCTCTGGATCGTCAAAGCCCGGGTTGTATTATTGTCTTGTTCCACAGTCTTCTATCAAAGTGAAATTTTGTTTTCAAACCACATAATCAGTAGGAAATTTATTACGTGAGGTTGAAGGTGTATCCACAAAAATATATAAAAATCTCCATTTTTTAGATTTAGTTTTAATTTTAGAAAGTAATTTTTTATTTTAGGATCTCGATAAAAACTTATTTTCGTACCAGTTATATATGATGATATATGTAAATTACGTGTAATGTATATGACAAAAATTTAGGATTTAGAGATTTATTTTTCATTTTAGAGTTTTGTTTTTAATTTTTAGGGTTTTTAATTTTCCATTTTAAAGTTTAGTTTTTAATATCTAGGTTTTAGTTTTCTATTTAGGGTTTATTCCTTCATTTTAGAATTTTATATTTTAAATTTTAAATTTAGAAATTCGGTTATTTGTGATAATATATACTAATTAAATAAGATGATATGTATCAGTTAGATGCAATCATATGTGCTAATTATATATATTGATAAATTAAATTATTTGGTGTATCATATGAGATGTATTCAAGTGCACGATACACTACTGCAAAACAGCACTTTAACGGCGTTTTTTTTGAGCTTTTAACGGCGGTTTTTGAACCGCCTTTATATCGACCGCCGTTAAATTTTACGGCGGTTTTTAAAAACCGCCGTAAAAAATCATGAATTAACGGCGGTTTTTTTTGGGATTTAACGGCGGTTTTTGAACCGCCGTAGAATGCAGTGTTTTTACGGCGGTTTTCTAAATATACCTTCTAGAAAGCCTGTTTTCCAGAACAAACAATTTACGACGGTTCTGGGAAATACCTTCTAGAAAGTAGTAAAAAAAATTAAAAAAATAAAAATAAAAATACAAATTAAATGCAAATACAATTATAAAAAAATAATACTCCGGTGAAACACACAAAAACAGCAACAGATAGTTGAAATCCCCAAGAATGAAAACACAGGCAAAGATTTTAAAAGTCAGCTCAATGCTAATTGACACAAGATAAGAACCGGAAATAAAGAATTGAAGTTACTCATCGATCATTCATTATTATTGCAATATCAAATAAATTTACAGCTGCAAACAATTCAATATCTGAGATCACCAAAAATAGATCCAACCAAGAACTAGCCATTAACCTTTTTACAACCTTTCCCAACCAAGTCACAATAGAAGGCCCGAAACACACACTTAGGCGAAACCGCCTTCAACAGAAGTCTGGCGGTATCTTCCTGTTAGTTATTGAGTGCCYTGTCRRATACATGGAAATAATACTAGTAGTCTGTCCAAGAGCCCAAAACCTCCTCAATTGTACATATCATTTATTCTCCACTAACTATTCATGCAATGTGGTTAAATCGACGAATAGGGAAGAAAAAGAAAAGGATGTAATTAAAAATAAACAAAATTTTCTTAAAATGGGCGATTTGTACTAGCTAGCTGAGGTTGATTCTTTTCTACACATTCAGATGGCTGTTGGGGCCCACAAGCAGCAGTGCACRTTTTGCAAGCCGGAGGAGGAGAAGAAGGGTAATCTGAAACACTAATCAGAAATGTTCGTTGCCGTTCCTCATTGGCGGCCATAGATAAGGAAACTAAGAATCATCTGTTTTTCAAGTCATCATATATTTATCTTAGACATTCGCACAACAAAGCCGGATAAAAAAGGTGAAACAAAAAATCTGAAGCCAAAACCCCAACTACACATTAGTTTCAGTTAATTAAGTATATATATATAAAATTTTAACTCCAAGACTCCTTTGTAGCTTAAATGGTACCCCTTACTTTTTTGCAAGTGTGTTTTTATTAAAAGAAAGTATTTTTTATTAGCACGCTGTAATTTATGCAATAACGAAAAGAAAATCAACAGTAGACATGGATTTTATTATGAGAAGTTGGATTAAAATCGAACCATCACTGTGTACTGCCTTAAGCTAAAACATCCTGGTGCCTTGTGGTCCAGAAGCTGGAAACGAGCACGATACGGACCGGCGCTTATGATTTACGGCGAGTGATGAGTTATACCAAGGACCTTTCACAATAGGCTCGCCGATAGCTTCGATTATCGCCTGGTTCTTACTGGCTTTCTCCATGGCTYGCTGCAACAGCGTAAAGTTATTACCTACGCGACCACTAAATTTATAAAGTACACAATGATGAAACACCTTCACAAGGTATGAATCATAATATTAAGGGATAATATATCTTCAAAAAGTGTTTCCACCATAGTTACAGCACTGAACAAGAACCTAAAATCCACAAATAAACCAAAGTAAGACTTGGCAGCTCAAAATATGCCTTTAATGATGTAGAAATCCAAGCCAAGTTATTCTGCAGTATTGTACCAAAAACTAACCAACGGAAAAATGTCGAAATTATAATGATAAGAAATAAAAAGTCTCCCGATCACAAAGCTAATAAACAAGACAAGTCTACTCACCTAAAACAAATTAAATGCAATATCACTGGCAAAAAAAATTCACTTGATATCTACGATGCCCTACTAAATAGCCAACAAACTCATAGAAGTCATGTTCCTACAATCTCTTGAGTTACTCAACAGAAAATAAAAAATATACATAAGAAACTAAAAGTATAATTACCATCCTACAGAAACTGCAAATTATCAGCATCAATGAACTTAAACAGTTGAACCAAATATTCTCAATCATTTTTTTTTTCACTGAAAACTAAAAGGGCATAAATAAGCCAAAATTAAGGCTTGATTTTCTTCTTTACGATAACCAATTTCGCATATGAGTTCCGCTCTTTCTTATATGAAATTCTTGCTGATTTATTTAGCTACAGCCCATGACTCCAAAAAGGTATCACTTTAAATTCTCAATTGACTGCAAAATTGATGACAGAATCAAAAACTATATGAGTAACTTACCCATACGTAAAAATATTATCAAAAATAAAGACAGRCTTGATAACAYCATTCATGTTTGCAATATATACTCCACKACTCTATTCTATTCCTAAAWTAATCTAACTCTATAAATTGAATTTTTAAAAAGAATTCTCAGTTCTGGGCAAACATATATTCACTGAAGAGAGAACGGAATTCAATAAATGTAAACCGAATTTAACCTGTCCATGGTAAATGAGGAGATCATCAAGCGCACTCAAAGCGACACCAMCTRTCAAACCCATATCTCTGGGTGAAATGACTGCAAGCTTTACTATTTTACGCATATCTCTGGAAACCTATACGTAATTRRAAGAGATAATAAATGAGGTCAGAATTATAGACAAAATAAGATCTTATTTATTGGTGCCTTAAGAGCTCATGCAAATGACCCTTTTGAGGTTTGGCAAAAAAAGAAAAATATGCAACTATACAAATTACAAAACCATCCTTGAGGTTACACGCGTCTTACATTTTTCACCTGCCGTAAAGAGCTAACGTAAATTGCTAACATCATCAAATGTTTTTACAATTGCATCTCGACTTTTCTAATTATTACAATAACCCCAARTTTTTGTTTTACATTTCACATTTACATGCCTAAATTTTTCGAAGTATAACAAATAGCCMGACGAAAAATTTGGTGTCATTTGTAATATTTTGAAAATTTGAGGGTGATTTTACTATATTTGATGACGTCAGTAAATTCCGTCAGGTTAGGTGGGGCAAAATGTAAATGGAATCAAACCTAAAGGGTGGTTTTTGTAATTTTCAAAGTTCATTGGGTTTGTTGTAGATACAACAAACCTCAGGTATTTTTTGTAATTATTTCCATGTTTTATACAGACTACAGTCAGAAGCAAGAAGTTCCAATCAAATAAATTTAGTATTATTTCTACACTTATCAGGTCGTGTGTGTGCTCATCTTCAGCCCTGGACCTGAATCCTTCAATCTCTCAAAACTTATCACAGCTGTTGAATTGCATAGAAGAAATGCGTATACTGCTAGTACGAAAAAATTCATTTCAAAACCCCTAAACATGATTTTGAAGCAAGATATTAAAATTTAAATAATTCCCTTCAACCCATGGTTAAATTAATTACCCATCATTCCAGAACCGAGATTCCCTAATTATGTGTATGACAACTCACTTGCACATCAAACTACTGGTTATCAAGCAGTAAATTGAAAGAGAAAAAATTAAAAAAAAATCGAATAGAAATGAAACCCTAGCCCCTAAATCCTTTGTCGCAATTTTTTTTACAAGATATTATATTGATCGACTCATACAATTCAAACCAATAATTTTTTTAATTAAATACGATATATAAAATACACATATAAAAAACCTTCTAATTGAAACATACCTTGGGTTTTGTCAGTGGTGGTGGCTTCACCGTTGGACAACCAGTAGTGGTGGTGTGGATTTGATAGAAACTCGGATAAGGGCTTAAAATCGGGTGATGTGATTTCATGACTTTCTACGCGATCGGGATTTTGATGGACGCGATTAACCTCGTCGGTGACGTGGATCTGGAGGGAGGAGGAGTGGCGGAGCTCCTGAAAGAACTGGCGGCAGTGGCCGCAGGGGGCGGCGGAGACGGCGACTGAGAGGAGGCGGGGGCGGCGGTGGACGGAGAGGTTGGTGAGGAGGAACTGCTCGGCGTGGACGGAGTGGTGGAGGGGGAGGCTAAGCTGTCGCTCGTATTCCTCCTGAAATACAACTCGTTATTAAAATTTTACA
>BMAC01000138.1:1840112-1855005 GCA_014905375.1 Phtheirospermum japonicum
TAATTAGAAATTAAACCCTAAAAATAATCCTAAACCTAAAATTATATAAATTAAAAAAAAAAAGGGGAATCCGTATCTTGTTGTTGGTGCGAATCCCACGATACGTGTGGATACGCACGTGCTCGTTGGTATTTTTTGACCGAAATCGGGTCAAAACCACCCCACGTGCCTAAGATGATAGGATTGGTTTTATTTTTACGATTTTTCTATTTTTTTTATTTTTTTAATTTAAAACTTATGAGGGAATCTAAAATCCCTCGGTTTCATACCGAGGGAATGCTGTTTCCCTTGGTATGTAACCGAGAGATTTAAGATTCCCTCAGAAATTTAAAATTTTAAAAAAATCGAAAAAAAAATAAAAAAATAGGATTTATTTTCGGGACGTCGAGGCGCACCCCTCCCCGCCCGGTCATAATTTCTTTTTTTTTTTTTTTCTATTTTTTACTATTTTTTCGTGTTTTTTCGTTTTTTTTTTCATTTTTCATCTAAAATCGAAAAAAAATAGAAAATGCGTCCTAAACGATCGACGCCGAGACGCACCCCTCGCCCCTCGGCAAATCACGACGCTTCGTCGCTTCGCGTTTCCAACCGAAGGAGTTCATCAATCGATCGTATCTTGTTGTTGGTCGAATCCCATGACACGTGAGGATACGCACGTGCTCGTTGGTATTTCTCGATCGAAATCAGGTCAAAACCACCCCCACATGCCTAAGATGATAGGATTGGGTTTCATTTTTATGATTTTCCTATTTTTTTTTCTATTTTTTTTTTTTAATTTTTAAAATTTACGAGGGAATCTTAAATCCCTCGGTTTTCATACCGAGGGAATGCTATTTCCCTCGTATATGAAACCGAGGGATTTAAGATTCCCTCGAAAATTTAAAATTTAAAAAATTCGAAAAAAATAGAAAAAAAATAATAAAAAAATAGGATTTATTTTCGGGACACCGAGGCGCACCCCTCCCCGCCCCGCTCGTAATTTCTTGGGTTTTTTTTTCTATTTTTTTACTATTTTTTTTTTATCATTTTTCGTATTTTTTAAATAATAAAAACGCCTACGAAACGATCGACGCCCGACCCCGTGGTTCCACGACGCCGAGGCGCACCCCTCCCCGCCCCGGTCGTGAAATGATGGGATTCGTTTCTATTTTTTACTAATTTTTCTATTTTTTCGAGTTTTTTTCCATTTTTATTTAAAATCAGAAAAAAAATAGAAAACGCGTCCTAAACGATCGACGCCCGACCCCCGTGGTTCCACGACGCCGAGACGCACCCCTCCTCCAATATGAAAAATCACGACGCTTCGTCGCTTCGCGTTTCCAACCGAAGGAGTTCATCGATCGATCGTATCTTGTTGTTGGTCGAATCCCACGACACGTGTGGATACGCACGTGCTCGTTGGTTATTTTTCGATCGAAATCGGGTCAAAACCACCCCACGTGCCTAAGATGATAGGATTGGTTTCATTTTTATGATTTTTCTATTTTTTTTTTTATTTTTTTATTTTCTGAATTTCCTCAGGTCATCGAAATCCGAGGGATTTAAGATTCCCCGAATATTCTAAAATTTAAAAAAAATGAAAAAATAGAAAAAAAATAATAAAAAATAGGATTTGTTTTCGGGACGCCGAGGCGCACCCCTCCCCGCCCCGGTCGTAATTTCTTGGTTTTTTTTTCTATTTTTTACTATTTTTCTATTTTTTTCGAGTTTTTTTTTTCATTTTTCATCTAAAATCGAAAAAAAATAGAAAACGCCTACGAAACGATCGACGCCCGACCCCCGTGGTTCCATGACGCCGAGGCGCACCCCTCCCGCCCCGGTCGTGAAATGATGGGATTCGTTTCTATTTTTTTACTAATTTTTCTATTTTTTCGAGTTTTTTTCTATTTTTTATTTAAAATCGAAAAAAAATAGAAAACGCGTCCTAAACGATCGACGCCCCGACCCCCGTGGTTCCACGATGCCGAGACGCACCCCTCCTCCAATATGAAAAATCACGACGCTTCGTCGCTTCGCGTTTCCAACCGAAGGAGTTCATCGATCGATCGTATCTTGTTGTTGGTCGAATCCCACGACACGTGTGGATACGCACGTGCTCGTTGGTATTTTTCGATCGAAATCGGGTCAAAACCACCCCACGCTGCCTAAGATGATAGAATTGGTTCCATTTTTACAATTTTTATGTTTTTTCTATTTTTTTTCTATTTTTTTATTTTTTAAAATTTTGAGAGAATCTATATTCCCTCGGTTTCATACCGAGGGAATGCAATGTCCCTCTGTATAAAACCGAGGGAATAATGATTCCCTCGGAAATTTTAAAAAATAAAAAAATAAAAAATAAAATTTCGAGGGATATTCATTTCCTCGGTATTTCCGAGGGCTTTATTCCCTCGAAATACATTCCCTCGGAAATTCGTCGGTTTCTTCCCTGGTAATCATGGCGGAAAATAGTGGCGCCGGAATTCCAAGGGAATGTTGTTCCCTCGGAAAAGACCGAGGGATTTTGTTGTCCCTCGATTTTTCCCTCGAAAAATACCGAGGGAAGACAATTCACTCGGTTTTTCCCTCGAAAAACTTGTTGTTTTTTTTTAGTGGTCCCCTAATCTATAGACTGTTTCACAACAAACCTTAAAAAAAAAAAACAGATCCACAGCACCCTTCGACCTCCATCCTCTTCGCCGTCTCCAGCTTGTTGTCCACCACCGCGCACCGTCCACCAATTCCGTCCACTCGCCGTCTCCGCCATCATGTGTCTCTATCCATTCGACCGACGCTAGCAACCGCCGTCTCTAACATCCATGTATGCATTTCTTAATTTATTTATTTATTGTTTGCTTGATTAAATTATTGATTAATTAGTATTTGATTAATAATCTGGGGTTGAATTATTGAATTTAAGGTAATTATATAATTAAAATCTATTTAGGGTTTTCAGGTTAATGACCTAATTAAGATTCAATTAGAATTTAATTAATAATTTAGGGTAGAAATATGTAATTATATGGTACCTATATAATTAGTGTTTAATTTAGGGGTTAATTTATAATTAAAGTTTATTTAGGATTTATTAGGATTTCGAGGTTAATGGCCTAATTAGGATTCAATTAGGGTTGATTACGATTTAATTAATAATTTAAGGTAAAATTATGTAATTTATGGGGTAATTATAAAACTAGTGTTTAATTTAGGGGTAAATCTATATTTAATTAAGGTTTATTTAGGGTTTTGAGGTTAATGACATAATTAAGATTCAATTTAGGGTTAATTAGGATTTGATTAATAATTTAGAGTAGAATTATGTAAGTTATGGGGTAATTATACAATTAGTGTTTAATTTAAGAGTTAATTTATAATAAATGTTTAATTCAAGTTTAGTTAGGGTTGAAGGTCGTCTAGGATTCGATTAGTTATAATTGACTTTAATTAGGGATTAATGACCTAATTGAGATTTAGTTATGAAGGTGTGATTAAATTAGGGGCTATTTATGTAAGTATGATTGAAATAGAAGTTGATTACGTAATTATGATTCAATTAGGGGTTAATTAAATATTGTAATTATGATTCAATTAGGGGTTAATTAAATATTTAATATCAAGTTAGGGGTTAATTATATATTTAATATTAAGTTAGGGGTTAATTATTCTAATTGGGTTTATTTATGTAATTATGATTCAATTATATAAACTATTGTGGTTTAAGTTATTTGTGGTGGTGGTTTTCAAATGTCGTGGTGATTGGCAAGTCAATTTTGTATTTAATTAATATTTATGTTATAATTTGTGATTAATATATATACATGTTGTGATTGGTTAGGGTTGACGTCGGTGATGATGAGGTGTACGGCACCAGCCGAGAGATTTCGTCCCTTGAATAATGGATTTTAATTTCATTTCAAAATGTAATGGTGATTTTCAAAAGTGCATGATGGTGATTTTCAAATGCCGTGGTGATAGCAAGTGAATGTTTTATTTAATTAATATTTATATTTTATGATTTGTGATTAATATATCCATGTTGTGATCGGTTGGTATTGTGATTGATTGGGGTTGATGTCGGTGATGACATGGTGTACGGCACCGGCTGGGAGCTTTCGTCCCTCCAATAACGGATTAAAAAAAATTCAAATGTGATGATGGTTTTAAAAAGTGTGTGGTGGGGATTTTTAAATGTCGTGATCGGCAAGTGAGTATTCTGTTTAATTAATATTTATGTCATATGATATGTGATTAATATATATATATATATATATATATATATATATATATATATATATATATATATATATATATATATATATATATATATATATATATATTGTATACGTTAGTGATGACATGGTTTACGTTGCCAGCCGGGAGGTTTTGTCCCTCCAATAACGGATTTTGGAATTTACTTTAGAATCAATTATATTCTTTATTTCTACACTCAGACACTTACCTTAGATTCGTTTGGGATTTAGTATCAAATAGAGAGTTTGATACTAAAGTTTGAATTGTTCCTTTATAAATTACGTACCTTAGATCCGTTTGGGATTTAGTATCAAATAGAGAGTTTGATACTAAATTCTGAATTATCCACTCATTTGAACAGTTTGAGAATGTGATTGTAATGTGATTATCTTAGTACGTATGTATTTTGTGGACTTTTGAATTCCGATTTTCATCTCTCTTGTTCTCGGATGCACTGCAATATATGTGTACTTTGAGAACTAAGGGGAGGTGCTATCGAAATTTTCAGGTTCTCAAATGCATAGTAAGATAACTTTATTACTGAACATCACATTCTTGAATGAGATAGGGCTCTTTCTAAAAATTTAATTTTTTTTCTATAGACACCCTCATAATGCTCACTTATTTATAATTTGATTATATTATTAATTATAATTATGATATCATATGATGAGTTCTGACCGTAGTTGAATGACAAATGGATGGTGGATGGTTATATGTCCAACGCGACCGTGGAAGGGATTGAGAGTTTCATACAATCTGCACTCACCCATGAAGAAATGAAGGAATGGGAAAAATTGAAGTTTCCTTGTAGTCATACCAAATGCAAGAATTGTAGTTACCACGATTTAAATGAGATCAAATCTCATCTCTTTAAAAATAGATTCGTACCAGATGACTACATATGGATATTCCATGGTGAAACAAATCATGATTGTACGCATCGTGTCGACCCTGAGGTTCACATTGGAGGATCATCTTACGCTCCTCTTGAAAATTTCTCAAATGCTCACATCAATATAGTTCACGATGCAGTCGGTACGAACTATGTATTGAGCCCTAATGTTGAGAAACCGCTGAATCCTTAGGCCCATAAGTTCTACAATATGTTGAGTGTTGTAAATTAAACTTCATATCCCGGATATGAGAAATATTTTCAGTTGTCTCTAGTTGCCTATTTCATGAACCTGAAGGCGGAAAATCACATGTTCCTGAAGTGTTATGATCAAGTACTCAATTTAATCAAATACATTATTGAGGGGCATGGGCCTACCGATCGAGAAGAATAATTGTTTCCTAAAAAATTATATGGTCTATTGGAGAGATAATTCTGGTTTGACTAGTTGTAAGTTTTGCAACCACCCTCGGTTCAAACCCGCTAAGCAGCGAAAAGCAAAACGACAATAAGAAGCATCGCGTTTAAGAAGATGTATTATTTTTTCATTAACTCCTCGTCTACAAATGTTATACGCATATGCAACAACTGCAAGGGACATGAGGTGACATCAGACCACATTGTTAACGAAGGTGTGATGCGTCACATATCAGATTCAGAGGCCTGGAAATATTTTAATCAAACTCATCCGGAGTCCACCATAGAAAGTTGAAATGCAAGATTGAGCCTTTACACATATGGTTTTTAACCCTTTAGTGGGGTGCAATATTCCTCGTGGTTGGTGATAGTCACACCATACAACTTGCCTCCATGAATATGTATGAAAGAACAATACATGTTTATGAGTGTTCTTACCCCAAAAATTTGAAGGATAAGTTGGATGTGTTTATACAACATCTAATCGATGAGCTAAATCAATTGTGGACGGTCGGTTGATTAGCACATATTTGTCCTTATTTTCAGTAGTATTTTAGCTTGTTTTTCTATTTATTTTTGGTATAAGTTGGACGATTTAAGCTTAATTTCGTATTTTCATAGTTCCAGCTTATTHTACCGCTTTTTGACCTAGATTGATGCAAATAAGTGATTATTTGTGGTTTTTCACTTTACAGCTAAGTAACCGGACGAGTTCAGCGCCTAATTAGATGAAGTTGATGTTCAATAAATGGAGAACGAGCTTTCCGGTGAACGAGTAGCAAAAAGATCGAGAAACAGAGGAAGACGCTCTGTCGCGTCGACTGACGCGAGCGACGACGCCCCGTCGATGCGAGCAATGATCCGCGTCAGTCGACGCAGGGTCGACGCACCGTCGATGCGAGCCATGATCCGCGTCAGTCGACTCAGCGTCGACGCACTGTCGACGTAACTTGCTGAAGTGTCGATGTCGACGCAACTTGCTGAAGCGTCGATGTCGACCCACCCAGTCGACGCACCCGCCCTGGCCGCACCGACGCCGAGCACCAGCACGCGTCAGTCGACGCACCGTCGACGCGACGGCCCAGAATTTGGAATTTAGGGTTTCTTATGCTCCAAGTCAAGGGAAATCTATATAAACCCCCCTAAGTCCATCCCAAAATGACACACCTCTCTCCCATACTCTGAAATTCGATCCCTTGGGTTYGAGAACAAAACCATCCACACCTCTATAACAACAATTGATCAAGATCGAAGATTCGAGGATCGCTAAGCTCCAACCGTCCGTTCGTGATTCGTTCTTCGACCGAGATCAACCGCCTCTCCGGATTAGCTGGAGAATCTACTGCTTTTCTTAGCTTAAATAAGTACTCAAACTCTTTTATCGCTTTCTTAGTTTAATTTATGCAATTAAGTAGTAGTTTCTAATAATTGTTCTTGAGTTATTTGATGTTTCGAACCTTAGATATTTTTGATATTGCAATTCGTAATCTTAGTTTAATTAATGTTTAGTTATTATTCATGCTTGATTAGTTTACTTCGTTTACATTTCGTTCTAGATAATGGCTGCTCGTTTATGCTAGTTGATTTTGTTTGAGTTCTTAGAATAATTTCTTTAGTTTACATGTTCTAGTTGCTGAATTAAAATACCTAATTTTAATTAGAGTTCATGCGTTTTAAATTCCTAGATAATAAAAACAATCAAACCCCCTCCCCCAATTTGTATGCGCTTTGAATTGAACAAACTATTTAAAACTCCGATTGTATGTTCCTCGAGAGACGACTCGAGTCAAGTTGCCAAACTACGCGCGACCCCGTTCTCTTGCGGGCAAGCTATTGATCTTTTGACAAATTTTCATAAGTAGGCAACACAAAATCTTGAATCAAAATTTTAGCGCCGTTGCCGGGGAACATACAAAGGTTTTCAAAAATATGTTTGTTCATTTTTATTTTTATTTTAGTCGTTTATTTGTATAATTCTTTTCTCTGGTCGATACATTTGATTTGTTGTTGAGTTCATGCAAGGTCGTATATCGCTTAGGCTCGAACTTGCACCATTCATCGACAACGTTCATCGTCCGAATCAAGTGAGACCACCTCACTCATCCACAAGTGAATCGTCTGCCACGACTGATTTTATTTGTGATCCTATTCCAGAAACGATGTTGCGACTAGACAACCATACCCACAACAACGAGGACAATCAGTCACCAAGGCATCCACCCGTGCAACAAAGAAATGGGTACGGGAGTGAGCCAAATCGTCCCGACGGACCAGTACAGCCTCAAGCATACGAGGAGAATATTCAATGAAACGTAATAGACCAGAATGAAGGCCAAAGAAGAGGAGATAATCGCTACCGCCACGTTCCGGACGACTATTCTGAGAGATCATATCATGGCGATGAGCGGGTCAATGAGTGGCTGGCATATGATGGGTACCATGAGAGAGACGAATACGCGAGGCCAAATAACCAAGCAATATACCACCTGAAGGCGCGCGAACCGAGACAAAGAGAGTTCACGACCCCTCAAGTGGGTCCCTATAGTTCGGCAATTGTGTTGGGTAGAACTGCGAGAGACTTCGAGTTGAAACCTCATATCATCAACAACCTCCCAACATTTCACGGCCTCGCCAACGAAGACCCTCTGACGTTCCTTAAGGAGTTCTATGCCGAAGTTAGTAGGATTCCGTCCCCGGGACTTCATCACGAAGACCTTCAAATGGTGTGTTTTCCAAGTTGCATGAAGGATAAAGCCAAGTCTTGGCTACTATCACTGGAACCAAGATCTCTGGTCGACTGGCCCATGGTGAGCGACAAACTCATTAATCAGTATTACTCAGCTCAGACGACGGGCCACATAAGGAGACAAGTAGCCAACTTTGTCCAGCAAGACGGGGAGTTGCTTCACGAGGCGTGAGAACGTTTCAAATCTTTGTTGCAAGCTTGCCCCCATCATCACAACTCTTCGGGAATGGTGAATCAACTCTTCTACGATGGACTTACAGATTCTTATAAGAATAACGTAGAGGTGGCTTCTGGAGGAGATTTTGGGAATTTGACAGCGACGGAGGCCAAATGACTGTTTGAAAAGATGAGCGAGAAGTCGAGGCAAACGAGCTCTTGACCACGGAAGATACGAGTTAACGAAGCAACTGAGGTACCAAGCAACGAGAGCTTCGAGACATGCAACCGTTGTGGAGAGCAAGGGCACCTGGTGGATACATGCAAAATGGTGTGTTACGACGAAAGTGAAGCTGAAGCATACGCCATCAAAAACCAACTCCGCCATCAAGACGTCCCAACTTAAAAGCACCACCAATCCACTAAGTTTGATGCACAACGAAATTCTCCGTATCTTAAATGGGGCCCTGAAAACCCACATTTCGCCCCAGCACAGAATATTTCAGCGCCACCACCGAACAAGCTTCCGACGACTGGACCAACGCCTGCTCCAATACAACCAAACGATCAATTACTAATTTGGCAGCAAAACCAAGTCACTGAAACGATCAGAAACAATGATGGGCTTGCAAATCTGACTACGCAAGTTAATAAGCAAGGAGAAGTTTTGAATGACCTCTCCAAAAGTGTGAATAATTTAGAAACGATGATGGGACAAATGGCGACATTCATGGCCAAACATGACAATGAAAAAGGGAAGTTTCCGAGCCAACCAGAGCAAGCTTCCGCTGTCCATGTCTTACGAAGTCGAAAGAAAATAGATAATGGAATCGAAGAGGAGAAAGAAGAGGCCACAAAAATTCCAACTGAGGATTCGCCCACAATTGACGGCCCTAAATCAATGGATCAAGTGCATAAGTCACCAAATCCTTATATTCCGGGGTCGTTGAAAGGGAAGTTTCAAAATCAAGGCCCCACTCCTGCAACAGTTGACGATTCTACCGAGTCTCCGAATCAGCAATCGAAGCAGTTAGCACTGCCTATAAGAGACAAGGTTCCTTTCCCTAGTCGACTTTGTCCAGCCAAGGAAAACAAGAAATTCATGGAGCTATACAATCTACTGAAGAATGTGAACATTAACCTTCCCCTGCTGGATGTGATCAAGACAATGCCCGCGTACGTTAAATTTTTCAAGGAACTAGCGTCACGAGAGAGGCACTCGGTAGCAACCCAACATGTGGCATTAACGAAAGAAGTTAGCGCGATAATCAAGAAACCATTGCCACCCAAAGAAAAAGATCCCGAGAGTTTTTGTATTACTATTTCCCTGGGAATGGACAAACGGCGAGGGGAATGCTCGATCTTGGCGCTGGCATTAATTTGATGCCGTATTCTTTATTTAGAGAGTTCGATCTTGGGGCATTGAAGCCTACCACTATGTGCCTACAATTGGCTGATCGGTCGATTAGGCAGCCTCTGGGTATTGTTGAAGATGTTTTGGTGCAGGTTGGTGAGCTGGTTGTTCCTGTTGATTTTGTGATTTTAGATGTTGGAGAAGTGCCGAGCGGGAGCAAGGAGCATACCATCTTATTGGGACGTCCCTTTATGTCAACTACGCATGCGTTAATAGATGTGAATAAGGGAAGGATGACCATGTCCGTCTTAGCGGAGTCAGTGACGTTTTCACTTCATGAAATCCATAACACTCCTTCACCACTTATACAAGATGAATGTTCATTCGTAGATCTAATCGATTCTTGCGTCCATGATCTCCAAAGCATTACCACTATAGACGAGTTTGACGGCGAGGACGACAAGGAGCATTTGAGTGGGGAGGAATTGATCGAATTGTTGGGGATTGACATAGGAGAAATCATAGATGGAATTGCTGGTTGTGGTACCGAGTTATGCAAAGAGAGCGACGTACCTAAAATCGGGCCAAAAGTGGAGTCGAGACCAAATCATTCGAAGTTTAGAGAGGAGACGAAGCCATCGCATAATCATTCGAGAATTGTTTCCCTTGACCCCTACAAGAATTTTAAACGTGCAAAGAACAAGGGCGAGGCGCTTAGCAAGGATTGGACGTCGAAGAAGAAGACGTCGAGCGAGGTGTATGACAAGAAGATTCATGATACGATAATCAAGGTTGGTCAACTAATGCTCTACAATTCCAAACGTAAATTTGAACCGACCAATTGCAAGGCCGAATGGAGTGGCCCGTTTATGATAACGGAAATGGATGAGTACGGAGTTGCCACTCTATACGATGAGAGTAAGAAGTCGAGGTTCTAGGTCCATAAGCATCAAATCAAACCTTTCTACAAGGAGCATGAGCTGATTTGCGATCGTGATAAAGAAGAATTAGTGGGGCCCCCACGGGCTAAAAATTGATCGCATGGAATCACGTCGAGCATAGGACGTTAAATGTTGTGCTTCTTGGGAGGCAACCCAAGAGATAGTTAGTTTTCATTTTTCCTTATTTTCTTTATTTTATTTCTGTTTTCATATTGTGTCAATTGCCGTGGTACGTTTATGTGTGTATTGATGTGCAGAAAACACGTAGAATCGCTTATTCTGGACAACTAACGGTTATAGCAGTAGCTCGCTACCGCAAGGCCTTACCGCTAGCTCCACTCGAGGCGTTAACAATGATGATCAACCACTGAACCTACCGTTAGCCGCAGCAATCAAGGATAACGATGAGCTGCAATCCAGCCACTTACGCGTTGAGCCACAATCCGGACATTTCAAATCCCAAAAGATGTGCCAACGGGCACTTGCGCGTGGTAATTGCACGCAATCATAGTTATTTTTGTTATTTGTTTTATTTTTTTAGGACAAATCCAATCACGAGGCTCTAGACAACGGAAAATTGCGCAACTTCAATGAAAGAAATTCGACCATTCATTTTCAGGGACGTTTTTCTTACCCCTTTCCTCATTCGAATTGTTTTTCTTTATATTTATGGCAATCAGGGGATTGCTGAGTTTTTAAGAGGGGGGGATGGTTGAGTATGTCGAAAAATTTGTGTGCAATTTTTAAATTTTTACGTGATTTTTTGCTATTTCTGCGCTAATTTGTGTTTGTATGGCATGCCTGTCAAAGTTAGCTATATATGATTTGATGTTTTGGTCTTTGAGCGTGCATAAGTGCATAATTCTTTTTAAATTATTATTTATATATTATAAAATGGTACTTGGACGCAATTTATTTCACAAAATTTTAAAAGTAGCGTCAATTCAAAACTTTTTCAAGCAAAAAGCCAGTGAGTAGCCTGAGTGTTTATCATCTTTGCATGTACTTGAATGAGTTTTGATTTGAGATCTCTTTGAAACCACTGTGTGTAGTTGACTTGGAGAATGAGGTTAAGGCACATAAAAATCCTATTCCGGCCATATCCATATATTTTAGCCACTATAAATTTCGAATGAGCCAATTATTGCCAAATAATCCATTTTCCTTTAGCCATGAGTGATATTTGAGTCGACTCCTACAACCCATTAAAAGCGTGGGGTAGGAGTTAGTATTTTTATTTGTTATTAGTGTTTTGGATTTTATTTTTTTTACAAGGGATTTATGAATTTTTGTAATAAAGGATCACCATCCTTCAAAAAAAAAATAATAAAAAAAGAGAAAGACCCCATAAAACAGAACAAGAATAAAAGGGGATATATGAATGATTAACATGAATTTGTCTTAATTTTAGTTAGTATTTTAGTTTATTTTTGTTATTGTTTTCGGTGAAAGTTGGATAGATTGAGCATATTTTCACATTTTCTTATCTCCAACTTGTTTTACCGTATTTTAATTAATAATTAATTAATTTTATGTTTATTTTAGTTGTTTTGAGGTATTTAGGTTTGAACGTAGTCAAGAATGGGCAAACGAGTATAGTTTCAGCGAAAACAGGCCGCGATTTGAAGAAATGACAGTTTTGGGCCTTCTAGAAGGGATGTCTCTGGGCTCAACCGGTATAGAAAGCTGGGCTGGCAGCACCTCCTGATTCTGGGCCTTCTAGAAGGGTCGTTTCTGGGCTCAACCGGTATGGAAAAGTGGCTGAACGTCCTAGAAGGGGCGGAAACCCTAATTTTGACCCCTTTTCCAAGCCACCTACACCTATAAATACCCCCACCCCTCACATTCGAAAATACACATTATTCCTAGGGTTTTTAAGGCCTTTTGGGGGTTGACAACCCAAGAGTGCCATTTTATTTTCTTAGTTTCTCTTAATAATTCTTAGTTTTAAATTTTTAGACTTTAGATTAATTTAGATTCAAGATTTCGTCGTGGAACGCTGCTATTTTCTTCGTTTAATTAGTAAGTACTTATATCTTATGCTCTTTAATTTAGTTCACATGCTTTCAATTAGTTTAATTAATCTTTTAGAATAATTATTGTTTCCATGATGAATTGTGATTTTGATTGTGTTGGGATTGTGATGTTGAGATTGATTATTATTATTAGCTAGATCTTATGGGTCTAGAGTCTAGATTCGTTGTGAACCATCAATTGGGAACTCTCAAGCGATCGTGGAGACGAATCAAAGCTCTAGAACCCTAGTTTTCTTAAATCGTTTTAAAAATCTTTTAATTAATTTTCTCTTAAAATAAGTAATTTCTAGATTTAATTTAATTGCTCATAGTTTTAGATAATTTTTAGATTTAATTAATTAGTTCATAGTTTAACTAATCCTTAGATTTAATTTATTACTCTTAGTTTAATCTTTAGTTCTTAAAATAATCAAACAAACCCCCTTGTCCGCGTGTTTAGATTAGTTTTATTTTTATTTTCTTATTCGTGAAAAACAAACACAAAACGAACTTTCGAATCTAGCTTTCCTCTGAGATCGACACGAGTCAACTTACCCACCGGGGAAAACTAAATGTTGTGAATTTTGTGTTTGCTATTCGTATCCTTATTTGTGTTCTTATTTAGTTTCGTTTATCTATTTTGTTTATTTGTAATTTTTCGTTTATTCGTTTCTATTATTTTCCACCGGTGCGTTTAATCTTGTGCGTTGAGTGTTGTGTTTGCAAGGAACGTCGACAAACAAAACTCAAGATTTATCAAACCGTTTTTCTTAAATTAAAAAAAAAAATAAAAAAAAACTTTAAAAATAATAAAATTCGAAAATATTATTTTTTAATTAAGAATTTTTAATTCTCAAAATTAAAAATAATAAAATAATTATTTTTCGAAAAAAAATAAAAAATCGTAAATTTTATTTTTTTTAATTTATTATTATTATTTTTTTCTTTTCGAATTTCAAAAAAAAATTAAAAATTGTTTTTTAAATATTTTTATTTAAAGTTTAAAAAAAATGTATTATCCGTACGATGATCCACCGCTAGATTGGCGTAATTCCACCTCGATTGGCTATTCCATTGAGCGACGCAATGAAGAATTACTTTCCTGATAAATACGACTAATGGAATCTCATAATTTTTCATGGGCGTGAGAACGAAGATGCGCTAAAATTCATTCAAAATTACGAGTTCATCACTGATAGTTCTCCTCTTCACGGTCTTACAAGGGATCAAGTGAAGATGCGACTCTTCACTTTTGCGCTGAAGGAAGAAGCAATGAAATGGTTTGAAAGGCTAGAACCTGATTCTTTGCGTACATGGTATGAAGTAGGCGATAAATTCATGAGGATGTTATTCGTACCTAATGTAATGTGTGATCGTTGTGGATGCCAAGGGACATATGACGCATGAATGTTTGGTAACATTTGATGATGAGCCAAAGGAGGAGGTTGTCGCTGTCCAAGATTGTACGAGCCACGGAAGAATATAAATTAGACGATCAACTTTTGGCGGGGCAGCAAGATCAAGAAGCTGAGACCATGAGTTTTCAAGATGAACTCGAAGATGACCCTTTTGAGTCTATGCCATCGAAGTTGTGAGTCTATGAAACAAAGTATGGCAAATATGGAGAGGTCGTGTGCCCAAATAATGGCTTCTTTGGAGGAATTGTCAAACGAGGAGGAGGTGTTGCCATTGGAGAACCTAATCGACGATGGAGATTCATGCCCAATCGAGCTCAATAGGAATGGAGATGATGCGATGCCCAATGTAGAAAAGGTGGTGAACGAATTTATCGAGAAGGATGCGATGATCGAGCCTCTTATCGAAGCCACCCATGATCGAGGATGAGAATGAGATGGTGGTTGAGGTAATCAAGCAAAATTTCCCTCCCCTATGTCATTATATAGATTTTAATATTTTTCAGGGTGTTGAGGGAGATGCTAAAGATTTGAAGAAGTTCGGAGTGTACGAGGGATTTGCCGTTTGTTCGACGGATTCCCTAATTTTTAAAGAAGTAGAGGATCACCCTATGCCGCAATTTACTTTTAATATGTTCGTGGTGATCAATTATTCACTTTTTCGACCTCCGAAGCGAATTGAAGTTTTTGTTCTACGACTTGCTTTCCGTGCTCGCCTTGGTGA
>BMAC01000138.1:1855030-1886663 GCA_014905375.1 Phtheirospermum japonicum
GGGGGCGGCAATTTTGGTTGGAGGGTGCTGGATCGGCGGTGAGTTCGTGGTGGGTGTCGTGGTTGTGGTTTCGGGTTTGCCGACGGTTTGTGGTGGTGATGGCAAGGCGGCGGTGGACTTCCGGCGGGTGAGGCGTTCGGCAGGTGGGCTTTGGGTTTGGCCTGGAAGCTGGCCGTGGCTGGTTGCAACAAAAAAAATCGGCTGTGTGGGGGTCTTGGACGGCCGGAAGGATTCTTGGTGGTTCGAAAAAAAAAGCGTCGGCCTTGGGGTTTTGGCAGCACGACGACGAGTTGTTCCGGGCTTGGTTGGTTGGTTGGCTCGACAGTCATCGTGGGCTGCCGGAAATGGGTGTGACGGTGGTTGTGGATGACTTCGGGCTGGTTGAGTTTGTGGTTTCGGGTCGCTGGCGGCAGCGGCTTTCCTCAGTCGGTGGCCGGAAAAATGAAAATTGGTTGGGGGGAAAGATCCGGGCCTTCGAGCCGTGGCTGGTTGGGTTTGTGGCGGCTACCGGTGGTTATTTTGCAGCCGGGGAAAAAGAAAAAAGTTTGTTTTGGAGTGGTTCCGTTTTTGATTTGGGAAGCTGTAGGATATGAATTAAAAGAAGATACAATCCTTTACCTGTTTGCCTTGAGATTTTGTTTCATTCAAATTTTGTTGCTGCTTGTTGTATGCAGAAAATTTGAAATAAAAGTTGGTAGGTTTTGATATTGTTTTTGCTGAAGGAAAAGTGTAGTGTTGCAGAAAACTAAAAGAATGTTGGTAGTGGGTGGCTGTAGACGTGCAGAGATTTCAAATTGGGGTGGATAAGGTTGGCACTTTCCTTTAGGGTTTTCCTATTGGAAAGGGTTTTGTGTTTTTGGGTTTTAGTGTTCTTGGGCTTGGGCCATGTTGGGCTTTGTCTTAAGTCCCGATAACCGAAAACAATTAAAAGACGACTCAATAGATTAACCGAATAATATCATAGCCGACTCAATAGTAATTTAGATAAATGAATAAATTTTAATAATTATAATAATTTCTTAAAAGTTGAGAATTACAATTTAAGTAAATAAATAAATAAATACTAAATAGTTATAATTGTTTCTTTAAAGTTTTTAATAAGAATTTTTAATTGAAAACGAACTACATATTCGTTTTAAATAGAATTCTTAGATTCTTTAAAATTAAAATAGAAAATTCGTTTATGGCGACGAGCTTGGGACTAGGATCATATTTCTAATGCACAATGATAAATAAAAAATATGAAGATGTGGATTTGATGCGTGGGTGTTACATTAGTGTTCTCCAAGAGTAAACGTTTAGGCAATTTAAACTCTGAAATTCGATCCCTTGGGTTCGAGAACAAAACCATCCACACCTCTATAACAACAATTGATCAAGATCGAAGATTCGAGGATCGCTAAGCTCCAACCGTCCGTTCGTGATTCGTTCTTCGACCGAGATCAACCGCCTCTCCGGATTAGCTGGAGAAATCTACTGCTTTCCTTAGCTTAAATAAGTACTCAAACTCTTTTATCGCTTTCTTAGTTTAATTTATGCAATTAAGTAGTAGTTTCTAATAATTGTTCTTGAGTTATTTGATGTTTCGAACCTTAGATATTTTTGATATTGCAATTCGTAATCTTAGTTTAATTAATGTTTAGTTATTATTCATGCTTGGTTAGTTTACTTCGTTTACATTTCGTTCTAGATAATGGCTGCTCGTTTATGCTAGTTGATTTTGTTTGAGTTCTTAGAATAATTTCTTTAGTTTACATGTTCTAGTTGCTGAATTAAAATACCTAGTTTTAATTAGAGTTCATGCGTTTTAAATTCCTAGATAATAAAAACAATCAACCCCCCCCCCCCCCCCCAATTTGTATGCGTTTTGTATTGAACAAACTATTTGATATTTCCGATTGTATGTTCCCCGAGAGACGACTCGAGTCAAGTTGCCAAACTACGCGCGACCCCGTTCTCTTGCGGGCAAGCTATTGATCTTTTGACAAATTTTCATAAGTAGGCACCACAAAAGCTTGAATCAGGTCAGTGCACCCTCATATGATATCTCTAAAAAAATATCATTTTTAGTTGCGAGCAGCCCTCATGTGGACAATTAGCAATTTTCCCACCTACTCCATGTTGTTTGGTTGAAGCGCGGATGGGAAAACGACTTGTCCATATTGCATTGAACAGTCGGATGAATTTACTCTCAAGTGCAACAAGAAACAATCTTGGTTTAATAATCATTCAAAAGTTTTTTTATTGTAGTCATCATTTTCGAAAAGATAAATGAGATTTTTGAAAAACAGACAGGTTGAGACTCCACTGCCGAGTGTACGATCAGGAACGGAGATTATGGCATAGATTGAAAGTTTGGGGATTTTGAAAGTTACTGATCTAGATGCAGCGGTTGTCAGTGGACACATAATAAAATCAATTGGTTTGAGGAAAAGAAGCATATTTTGAGATTTGTCATATTGGAGAACAAATTTGACTCGGCATAATCTAGACGTTATGCACATCGAGAAAATGTGTTTTATTAATGTGTTCAACACAGTTATGAATATCAAGGGGAAGACAAAAGACACTCCCAAATTCAGAGATGAATTGAACAAAGAGGCTTCCACTTTCATTTCGTACTATTTTGAAAATCATATCTTAACGAAATGGACAAATTTGCCTTGTAATGATGATGGACAAAATGGTGAAAACGATAATGATGACATTCCTTCCAGTTTAAAAAATATGGTGAAAATTTTGTTGCATCAAGAAAATAATTCTTGAGCAAATAAGAATTCGATGCGGTGAGAAATCACGTTTTACTAAATTGTGAAGAAGTACAAGATTTTATCAGGTTCGAAATTCTAATATTTATAAACTTTTAAATGAAATATTAATTATATAATAAACTAAGATAGTTTTAACTTTAATTCTTATGCAGTGTCTTCACAGAGGTTGTAAAATAGTTTTAACCAAACATTACGCATGGTGGACTTTAAAAAAAATTGGAAAGTCAATCTGTCGATTGGTTCTTCTAAAATAATTATTTACAGTTATGATATATATATATATATATATATATATATATATATATATGTGTGTGTGTGTGTGTGTGTGTGTGTGTGTGTGTAATTTAAATCGATATCATAAAAAATTTATGTTTATTACTTTCCGTCGTTATAGGCACAGGATCCCTTGAACAATGTCACCAACGAGTACATTAAGAGTCTAGCATTAGGTCCATTACGATGTGCCACTTCATATCATGGTTGCAAGACAAATGGATAAAGATTTCATACAGTTGCATACGAATCAATAGACCAACTTCGAGCACTAGCGTCTGTATAAATGGAACAAATTATGGAGATGATGAGTATGATTACTATGGTCGTCTCGTAGAAGTTGTTAGACTCGACTATACAGATTGGCTTACAAGAGCACAATCTTGTTTAATTGTGAGTGATTATTATAATATGAAGTCACTTAAAAAAATTAACGATACAAGCGTGACTTTATCCGTATTTATTCGCTTTTTCTTGAACAATGTATACATATTGTACTTATTAGTACTTCTCTACTCGATTCGCCCTAGGTGGTTGCAATGCTATCATGTTAATGAAATTGGTCAAATATTCTCCATACATTTTTTATTTTCTTTTTAGGTAAAAATTATAGACCTAAATTATTGAACCGGATGTTTATAAAATTTGCTTTCAATTTATTATGAAGCATAGAGCTTTTTTTATAAAATTCAGATATTGAGACTCACAGCCCCTTAAGTTGTACTCACCAAGTTAAACAATCTTTATTTGCTATTTTGAATGAATATAATCAATGTTCTAGTGATGATATTGCGTCATCTTCCCATTCTCCTTGCTCTACCATTACTTCTAACGTAAGACCATTGTTCAAAGACCTTCGACAAACTCTAGCCCTATATACGAGGTTGATTGAGAATACTAAGTGAAAAAGACAAAGGACTAGTGATAGTTGAACAATAGTTTTAGAATCTTATTTAGGTAATTCTGAATCGGGGAGTATCCCGAAAAGGCCCGACGACACTAATGATATTGTGCAGTTTTGGTCGAGAATGACTATTATTTTTCCTACACTCTCTAGAATTGCAAAGGAGATTTCTCGCCATTTTTGTTTCAACAGTTTCCGTTGAAAAAGCATTTAACACGGGAGTCATTGTGTTATTGCCTAAGAATTTAGAAAATAAAATGTTAACGAATGATTTGATTAAAGCCGAAAAACAAGAACAAGAACTACAATTGGATGAAGGTGAAGAGAACTGCTGTTATGATATCACTTCGAGTAGCAACAATAGCAATGAATGAACAAAGACGAACCTCTTCCATTATCCACGTAGGTAAGTAAGGTAAATATAAGAATTACGTGGAATTCGATTCCTCTATGAGAATTTATAGGCAAGTTAATGCAAATATTAATAATTAAAATTCTGAATTTTAATTTATAATATTAGAATTAAAATCATGTTTTTAAAAAAAATATTTTTTAACTCTATTTTTTCTGAAAAATAAAAATTTGAATTACGTGGACTTTGATTTTTTTACGAGGATACGTAGGAAAGTTAATTCCAATATTAAAAGTTAAATCTTGAATTTTAATTTCTAATATTAGAATTAATATCTAATCCTTTTTAAATTAACATATATTTTTTAAACTATATCTTAAAAAGAACTTACGTGAACTTTGAATTTTTTATGAATATAAGTAGGCAAATTAATTAAAACATTTCAAGTAAAAATTATGAATTTAATTTCTAATATTGTAATAAAATCAAGTCTTATTTTAAAAAAAATAAATTAAACCCCTAGTTTAAACTTAATTTTCAAATTTTATATAAGTATCTTTTAATTTTAATTCGTCTTTTATTTTTTAATAAATCAAAATACATAAGAAAAGAAGAAAAAAATCACTAGTTAAAAAAATTCGACAAGTTTGAAGTGGACCAGCTAAAACCAGAACCATAACTAGTTTTCCACCGGTTCAATTTAATTGTTGACATCTCTATCATAATTATTTAAAAAAATTGACAATTAAATTAAAAATCTGAGTGACTCGATCATCCACGAGAAAAGTAAATATATAATTGAAGAATATAAAATATGAAGTTTAGCAATCAGGCACAGCAAGTGTACAACTACCAGTGACAGGTGTACAAGAGAGAGAAAACATCGGAGTATCTACTAAATAAATCATCTAAATCATATTTTATTATTTTATTATATTTATACTGATGATTCATGAATGTGTTTGTATGTTTGACTTCATGATTAGCCTTTGGACCGGGAAATTATCACCCAGGAATTCTATGGTGCCATGCCACCTTTCCCAATTTTATTGCATTTCCCATTTTACCCTCCACTTGTCTTCTCATGTTACTTCTGCTTCTTCGTGGAACAAAAAAATTCTAATACAACTCACCATAACTTCTTAATATGGCCATTTTTTGGCCACTACTAAGGGTAGGGTTGTAATCGAGGCGAGTTGAGTCGAGCTTTTTCAGATTCAATATTGACTCGATTCATCTCTAATAACATAATATTAATAAAATTTTTTTTTTTAAAAGTATAAAATTAAGTAAATATAATAAAAATAAAAAAATAAATTTAACAAAATTTAATTAGACTCGCGAGACTATCGAGTCAAGTATCACTGGGATTGAATTCGAACTCGAAATCGGCTCGATTAACCTCAAGTCGATTTTTCTCAAATTAATACTGAATAGCTCACGAATCAGCTCGTTTCACTCTCACCCGTAATAAATAATACTAGTTTTAACAATTCTAGAGTTGTATTGTCCATTTTGTAGTATTGCTTTTCATTTGGGGCTCGGTACATATATCAAAAAATATTTATCGAATGTGTAGCGTCCGACAAATTAACTCAAATGTATGGTTGTCATAATTTGATTAAAATAACAATAATTTGGATGGTCAACTTGGCATATTGCCAATAGATTTGCGCCAAGAGGACCAACATTGTGCACGTAATAATATACTACTAATTTTTAACCTTCTAAATCCTACTATAACACACACAAAATTATATACCAACATATATATAATCCACCGACGGTGTAAGCAAGCACTTTGGATATGCTTTGGCGTATTCATTTTATTTCTAGATGATATTTAAAATTTTAAAATGAAAGTGAACTTGTAGTTAAGGAATTCAATAAAAACCAAATCTGTTACACTATTATTGATTAAAAGATATTTATATATCACGTATATTTGTAAGTATTAATATGTATTTATATTTTATATTTCATTTTTCTTTCAAAATAATCTCAGGGGATGATGATCTCACCATGGAATACGAGAATTTTTAATTTACTTCGTCCGGTTCATATTAAGTGTCGTTTTAAAAGTTAATTTTTGTTTTAAATTAATTGTCGTATTAAAATATTTTACCCATTTTTCCAACATTATTCCTACTCATTTAAAGAAATAAATTAAATTTGTGGTAATAAGATAATTGTTAATAAAGAGGTAAGAGAGTTTAATTAGGAATATTATTGATTGGGGGCAATTACCAAATACTATATAGGAAAAAATATTTTTATCAAACAATCTAATCAATTATACAAAATGTCAAATAGTTCAACCATAAATATACAATTACAAGGTTACCCCTATTAAAAATAATATAATAATAATAATAATATTAATAAACAACACACCACCACCACTACTCCATTCCACCTCCCGCCGACCACCCCATCCAAAAAGTCTTCCCGGCGATTTTTTTTTTCCATTTATTTTTTTGTTTTGAGTTTTTTTTTTGCCCAACAACAATAAAGTAAGAAATCTCACTATAGAGTAAGATTTTCTTTTTTACTTTTTCATACACAAAGTATGAAATCTTCTCTATAAATTAAGTTTTTTTTTTCTTTTTAAACATAATTTAAGAATATCTTTATTTTTAGGAAATAAAGTAAGAAATTTCACTATGAAATATGAATTTTTCTTACTTTTTTCGAATATAAAATAATAAACTTTATTACCTTTTTGAACATAAAGTGTGAAATTTCACTATAAAATAATATATAGTTATACACATCAAAGCAAGAAACTTTTGCAATCAAATAAAATACTTTTTGGCATCAAGTATGAATTTTTTAGACATTAAATAAAAAATCTGATACATATAGTAAGAAATTCGAACATATAGTAAGAAATATTTCCGGTGAGCGGAAATATTTTTGGACGTTAAGTAAGAAATATTTGGACATACATTAAGAAACTCAGACATATAGTTAGAAATGTAGGTTTATAATAAGAAATCGTTTGGGTTGAAAAAAACAAAAACTGACTACACTAACTCTATGGACATGTAATAAATTTAGACATACAGTAAAAAATTCAAACATATAGTAAAAAATGCAGACATACAGTAAGAAATGCAGACATATAGTAAGAAGTCGTCTGAGTTGAAAAAAAAAAAAAACTGACTACACTGACTCCATGGACATGTAGTAAGAAATTTAGACATACAGTAAGAAATTTAATTGGGTGAAAAAAAAAACACGTTGAAAATAAATTACGGCAGCCGGAAGATTTTTCCGATGGACGAAAAATATTTTCAGATGGTTGGGAAATAAAAAATCGGTGACCGGAAAAAGAATTCCGGCGTCAACGGCGGGTGGCGTCAATTATTATTATTATTATCATTATTACTATTATTACTATTATTATTATTATTATTATTATTATTATTATTATTAGTTTTTTTAATAGTAAGATTATTGTCGTATATTCATATCACAATTTTGGATTATTTGGTAAAAATTAGACATTATTTAACTTAAAATTGGATGTAAAATAAATTGACAAATGAACCTCCACTTGTAGAATTATTTGACTATTTTTCTTATTAATTGATTAAAAACGTAATAATTAAATTTACATGTTCCTTAATTTTAGATATAAATTTTAAAATGATATTTAATAAAAAAAGGAATAAAATATGTATTTGGATTCCTAAAAAACTACATGCATTCAATATAATGGAATCAATTGAAATTTAATACTACCATGGAAACGTGTGAATTTTAATAGATTTCAAATGATTTTATTGAATGTTATCGAACATATAATTAATGGTCTTTAATGAAGTTATCATAACTTTTCATCAACTAACTGAAAAACCATCACCAACAATAAAAATCCAAAGGATGTGAAGATGAATGACCTTTCAGAGATGAGTAATTAAGTTTTAGAAGGCCAATTTTAGAGGGGGAAAAGTGGAATTTTATGTAGAATCTACGTTTTGGATTGCAAACAAGGACAACCATTTCTAAATAAGAAATATATATAATATAATATATAATTTTGTAACTGAAAAATAAATAAATAATTAATAAAATACAAAAACCAATAAAAAATCAAACAATTTCAAAAACCCAATTTTTTTTTGGAAAAAATGTAAATAAAAAACAGAAACTTTATAATTTATAACTCAAAACATAAAATACAATAATCATTGAATTTGAAGAAAATAATAAAAAGTTAAAAGATATAAAAAAAATCGAAAAAAATAATTCTTTTAATAAATAAATAGTTTATAATGTTTTTAGTTGTTTTTAATATTTTCAACAATTTATTTATTATTTTTATTAAAAACAGAAATAATTGAATAACATCATCTCAATATCCAACTCAATCCTTATATCATTTGACCAAAAGCCAAGGATAAACAATTTATGTAATCAATATCAATACTACTCTCCTTCCTCAAGTCTAGCTGTATCACTGTGAAAATCATTTTTCACCCATTTCTGCTTAATTAATTCTAAAAAGTCCCTGCATGTTCAATTCAAAGAAGTCATTAATTTGCACATGATTTTGCCCAGGTCCATAAAAGGAAATTGATTTTGTATTTCTTAGTGTCTATACGTATATTCGCTGTACACAATTCGGCATAGCACAGGGTCCCTTTATTTTTATTCGAATTGTAACCTTCATTTTGGGTCCCTGACGTCTGCCCTTTTCCAAGGTAATCAATCTCTCTTTCTCTCTTAGATCCCTGATTTTACCTTTTTTTTTGTGTGTGCATTTATTGGTGTCCTTTTCCAAATTCAGTTTATTTGTTTATTCTTTTGTTTTTCTCCACGTAACTGATTTTTGTACATAAAAGAGGAACCTTTGTGTGTTAAGATCTGAGAAATGTATCAAAACGGCATCTTGTTAATCTTGGTGTCTATTTGGTGTTAAATGTATTTGTTTATAATTATTGTTTGATTATTAGACGGCGAAAAGATGGACGGGGCCGTGCTGGTGGCCATTGCTGCCACAATCGGAACCTTCTTGCAGGGCTGGGATAATGCAACTATTGCAGGTCTTTTGTTCTCTCTTCTTGTTTATATTATATTTTATTTTATTTTGGGACTCTTTTAAGTAAGTAAAGTGAATCTTCAAGCTTTATGAATGTGTAAGTCTGCAATTGGATATACTCTGGTTTAGAAAATTCTCTTTCTGTAAGAGAATAGTGATATAAAGAATTTTGAGAGTGTGAATGGACATAAGATGGAAATGGAATGATTCAAATTGATGAAAATAATAAAATAATGATTGAAATAATTTTGTGGAATTAAAATAGAAAACTTTAGTATCCAATCACACCCCAAGTCTTCTTTAAGAGCACAAATTCAAAGAGCGTTTATTGCCAAAATCGTTGTTAATAATTCTTTAATCCAAAATAAAAGTCGATACAAGTAACGATGGGATTTTGAGCGTGGATACTGTACATCAGCAGCTTCGCCCGTTTCCATAGAGAAAAGTACGTTTTAATAGCAAATCAAACTATGGCACACAAAGTTGCAAATGACTATTTTACCCTTATTAGCCTGATCCTTCGCAATCCATTAAATATCTTCAACTCTTTCTTACGCGATCATAAATATAACAATTAAGTGTAATTTTAACTAAATTTGCCGAGACATCTCGTGTCTATAAACATTTGTGATTTTCTATTTTTGATCCAGGGTCGGTTGTCTACATTAAGAAAGAGATGGAATTAGGAGCCTCCATCGAAGGGCTCATCGTGGCGATGTCGCTTATCGGAGCCACATTGGTCACGACTTGCTCGGGGACGATATCGGACATGATCGGTCGACGTCCCATGCTCATCATGTCCTCTGCGTTTTATTTCGTCGGCGGTTTGATAATGTTATGCTCTCCCAACGTCTACGTCTTACTAGCAGCGAGGCTGTTAGACGGGTTTGGTATCGGGCTCGCCGTCACTCTAGTCCCCCTCTATATATCCGAGACCGCCCCTTCGGAGATACGAGGCTCGTTAAATACTCTTCCTCAGTTCACTAGCAATAGCGGGACGTGTTTGGCGTATTGCATGATTTTCGGAATGTCCTTATTGCCCTCGCCCAGCTGGCGATTGATTTTGGGAGTTATTTCTATTCCTTCTCTATTGTATTTTGCGGTGGCGGTGTTTTATTTACCTGAATCTCCTCGATGGCTAGTGAGTAAAGGAAAGATGCTCGAGGCGAAACGGGTTTTGCAAAAACTGCGCGGCAAAGAGGACGTTTCTGGTACATTCTCTATATATTTTCTGCTTGATTTGCTTATGTGATAAACTAGTTTAAGTTTTATGATATATATAGGAAAGTTGAAATATTGTGTGTGAACTAAGTTTTTTTCCCCTCTAAACGCACATGTGCATCACGATATGATTCATTGGTTCTTGGAACAAATTTACCTATTTACTTGAATGATCTGAAAGATACAAGCTGAATCATAATAATTTAATCTAATAACTAGTGTTTATGTGTGTTACTTTCACCTAAAAGGAAATCAAAAGGACTTTTACAGGCCATACTATATTGAACTACTTTTTTTTTTTTTTTCTTTCTTCTTTTTTTTTTTTTACCTTTATCCGCTTACAGGCGAGATGGCTTTACTAGTTGAGGGGCTAGCAGTTGGCGGTGAAACCTCAATAGAAGAGTACATCATCGCCCCAACATCCGCCGGCGAACCCGGACTGGACGATGATCACGAGCCGTCCGCCGAAACCCAACGCATCAAGCTGTACGGGTCTGAGGAGGGCCGCTCATGGATCGCGAAGCCCGTCGCCGGCCAGAGCCGTCTCAGCATAGCCTCCCGCCAAGCCAGTATGATCTCAAACCAAACATGCCTCTCATGGACCCACTCGTGACCCTCTTCAGTAGCGTCCACGAGAAGCTGCCCGAGACGGGCAGCACGTTGTTCCCCAACTTCGGCAGCATGTTCAGCACAGCAGCACCCGAACCTAAAAACGAAGAGTGGGATGAGGAGAGCCTGCAGAGAGATGGCGATGGTGGTTATACGTCAGACGTCGTCGGGACGGATTCCGATGATAATCTGCGCACGCCTCTAATTTCGCGTCAGACGACGAGTATGGAGAAGGATCTGATCCCTCCCCAGTCTCACGGGACGGTCTTGAACATGAGACGGCATAGTAGTCTCATGCAGGGGAATAATGATAATAGCACGGGGATTGGGGGTGGTTGGCAGTTAGCGTGGAAATGGTCGGGACGAGAGGGTGAAGATGGGCGGTGGAAGGAGGGTTTAAGAGGGTTTATTTGCACCAGGAGGGTGATGTGAATGCGGACGGGGAGTATGTACAGGCTGCGGCTCTTGTGAGCCAGCCGGCTCTTTGGTCGAAGGAACTTACAGATCAGCGGCCCGTGGGGCCTGCGATGGTGCACCCATCGTCGCAGAACGATTCGAAAGGGTCGGGCCTGGCTGGTCTGCTTGAACCGGGGGTTAAGCGGGCGTTGTTTGTTGGGATCGGGATTCAAATGCTGCAGCAGGTGATTGCGATGCCTTTTTTTTTTTTTTAAATATTAAACATCATATTTATATTTTGAAAATAATAAAAAGGTGCGGTAATTATGTATTTGTAAGGACGAATAGTCCAGTCTATTTATTTTTTAATTATATAGACCAGATTAAAGATAAAAGTCAAAATTATCCTTGTATGATCATGTGAGGATTACATAATTAGACTGGAATTGAGTATAATCAGGTGAGAAATAAGGGGTCTTTTAGTTAGAAATTAGGGTTTCAACTTTCAAGTATAATCAGGTGAGGAAAACAATTATTTACCAAGGAATTTCTTTTGCTTACACTTGTCTAAGTGGACTAGGCTGACATAATATATCCAATGTATGGTTGTTGTTTTTTCCCGAATCATACATCAAAATTTAAGCGTCGGCTCAAAACTATGATGAATATCTAATAAAATGCGTTCCGTTTATTGGTAAAAAAATACATGTAGTGTTCTGAAAAAGGAACGTCTCAAATAAAAGTGTTTGGTATAAACCTAAATTACCCTTGTATAATCAGGTGATGATTAAATAATCAGATGAGTATAATTAGGAAAGGAATAAGGGGTATTTTAGTCAGAAATTTAGGATTTTAAGTATAATCAGGTGAGGAAAAGGATAATTTACCAAGGATTTTTGTTGTTGGAGTTTGAGGCGAATAATCTTGTGGGAGTGGACTTTTTGACAATTTTCCCTAAAAAGATGTGTTTACATGTCAAATTAAACCGGGCTAACCTATATACAATTTATCTGATCGGTTTTTATTTTTACAGAATCGTCCCTCATTTTTTCGTGTTCATGTGTTGTTCAGTTTTCAGGTATCAGTGGGGTTCTGTTCTACACTCCTCAAATTCTTCAGCAGGCAGGCATTGGAGATGTTTTTTCCAGCCTTGGCCTTGGATCAGACTCTGCATCTTTTCTCATTAGCGCATTCACGAATCTTTTGATGCTTCCTAGTGTTGCTGTTGCAATGAGGTTCGTCGATGTAGCTGGTCGAAGGTAACTAACATTCGTTTCCTATTTTTTCCTCCTTTCCACTTTACTTTTTTCTGTTGCTTAACTTATTAGCCTCTGGATCAACTTTTCTTGAATAAGAGTGTTCACGTTTCTTGTTCGAGCATTTCTTGATTACTATTTTCTCGGTTAAAAGTAAATATGTATAGGAGAAAATAAATAGGTAAATGACACTCTACAATATATTAGGCCTAATTTCATCTAGACAAAAAACTTGTGTACACCCGCCTAATGGAGTACATTCGGTTAGGCAGCAACCATTAGGCAGGGCCAAATTTTGTTTTTTTTTTAGTTTTTCTTTTTCATTTTTTTTTGGTTTAGTTTTTCTTAGGGTTTTTCATTTTTATGGTTTTTAGTTTTTTATTTTCTTTCCTTTTTTAGGGTTCTTGTTTTAGGTTTTTATATAGTTACTTAGTTTTTTAGTTTTTTTTTTTATTTCTTTGATATATATATATTTTATTTTATTAATTAGTTTTAGGGACCTGCCTTACCGTTAGGCTGACAAGAGTGTGCATCTTTTATCTATCCACAATTGGATGCGAGATAGATGTCAAAAGGCTTAAAAACACTCGATTGTTTTATTTTTATTCTTATGTCCAATTACAAAGGCTTACAAATTGCACCTATTGAGAGAGAGAGATGTGAAATAAATACAAACCTCAAGTGATATTAGTAATGTTGAAACATAAAAGTTTCTTTCTTTTCTTTTTTGGTTGTAATTAGGCTAAACCTCAAAGGCAATATTTTTATTTTATCCCTTTAGATACATTCATTAAGCTGATTTTGATAACATGTCTTTAATTTTCTCCTTTAAATCTATTCAGGTCACTGTTGCTCTCGACGATCCCTGTCTTGATAGTGTCGCTCGTCGTCGCGGTAATTGGAAACGTCTTTGATTTTGGTCATTTAGCTCATTCCATAATCTCGACCGTCTGTGTGGTGATCTACTTCTGTTTCTTTGTGATGGGCTACGGGCCGATCCCGAACCTCCTCTGCTCCGAAATCTTCCCAACAAGAGTCCGTGGCGTATGCATCGCCATATGCGCCCTGGTTTTCTGGATAAGTGACGTTATTGTTACTTATGCAATGCCCGTGATGCTTAGCTCCATAGGCTTAGCTGGCGTTTTTGGGATTTTCGCTGTCGTCTGCGTGATCTCGTTTATTTTCGTGTACTTGAGGGTTCCGGAAACCAAAGGCATGCCGTTGGAAGTCATCACGGAGTTCTTTGCAGTTGGAGCCAAACAAGTTGATGCTGCTAAAAGATACGAGTGACCGGGAAAAGCTCTTAAAATGTCGGTTCTTGGTGGTGTGGAATGTGATAGCAATTTGATTTGGCAGGTGTTTTTTGTGGCAATGTGATTCTGTTGAGAATTATAGCATATTGGTTGATGCACATATGTGTTGTAGAATTTCAACATTATTATTATTGTTGTTGATTTGTTGTTATTGTTATTGGTTAACCACCATACATCTATTATCATGGAAAAAGAATTTTAGATCCAAAAAGGTCCATTTGAAAAGTGCTACCAAAATGAACATCAGATAAGTGTACGAAACCTATAAATGAACATATTGTGTTTGAAGCAATTTACAGACCAACAGTGATCTTAATCATGAAAGAAAATGCACTCAAGGGACATGCTAAAACAAAATATGCAACTGTTGAAATCGATAATTGAATCGAACATCCTTTATCATCTCCGTTGCTCTGAAAATTAAACCGGGAATAAGAAAACTGTATTACGTCATAATGACAAAAGATCGTCACACGCCCCCTGGAGACATAAATACACAACAATTTGCAAAGGGCAAGCAAGAAAACAACAGAAAATTCTATTTACATTACATCAAGTTTCATCCATTAATGTTTGTTTCGAGCTCCACGCGTAAGTTGGATTTTCAGAATTTGTCTACAGCTCTCCATGTAAAAAGGATTTATAGCCCTGCTCATTCTCAGTTGGCAACCAAAATTTCAGATTAGCCTCTCGATATAGGCAACGGAACTTATGGGTTCTGCGTCTCCTCAGATGACGGATTGTTCCCAAAGGGATTATTAATGTGATCCGAATGTGAAGAATTGGAGCCCGATTTAGAATTAGAGTTACTATTATGCTCCTCAGACTTCAAATGTGGCCTTTCAAAGTCCCTGGCTGCGGCAGGATCTATCACCAGTTTGCTGAATTTTTGATCCTGCAGCATTCAAAATCAGAGCATGTGATATGCATATCATATTGCCGATTAAACATGCATAAATGGTAGAGGATATATTTATCAGTGAGTAATCATGATAAAATAGCTATGATGTATGCACTCCTAAAATTGATACCGTTCCTCACACGACACAGCTAGGTGTCTTAGCCCAAAAAGAAAGGAAGAAAAAAGAGAGAGAGAGCAAAAAGTAATACAATATCAGCTACAGAGACATCCCTGTATATTTTAAATAAACCCATAACTTGCTATGTAAACGAAGAATTTAGACATAGTTAAAGTAGAACCAAACTTGAACTATATACGTCTAATATTACTGTATTATGTCACTTCCCATTGTATATATGTCGACACAAATCATGATGAAGTTACCTTTTAGATAAAAAAATAACACACACACACACATGCACATATATCACCCCTATGCATTAATGCAAAATCCTCCTAACTTATGTGCCGGCTTCGCATGCTTTGTTTGACAAATAAATTTTTTGGTGCTTCGGTTGCCCATGTATCATCCGAGCCTAATATCTACCTAATTTAATATTATCTACCTAATTTAATATTATCTTTTTATTGTATCTTATCTAATTTAATCTATATCTTTCCAAATTTAATATTTTATTTTATTATATTTTATTTAATTCAATATTTTCATCTTATTTAATTCAATATTTTTCTTTTATTCTCCTAATATAAGAATATAATAAGTCATATATAATTAGTAGAACAAATCTATATTAGTTGATCTTAATTAAAAGACAAATTACATATGAAATAACTTTAATAACAAAAAAATTTAATTATGAAAATAATTATATAAGTTGTATTTAGAATAATATGGAAATAATTTTATTTTTGGAATTTCAAATATTCTATATATGTAAATTACGAGTTATTTGCAATAATCTAAGTATGTAACTAAATGTTAGTAATGAATTCAATAAACATAAAAATATAAAATTATGTAAGAATAATTAATAATATTGATTAGACACTGGTACAATGCGACACGGGTTGAGAGAATGACTTACATTGAATTATTCAAAGTATGTAACTAATAATTATTAACGAATTTAATGTATACATTAAAGATAAAATGATTTAATAATAATAATTAATTAATAGAGATTAGACACGGGTTGGGAAGGTGACATTTTAATTTTTTTAAGCATGTAAATAAAATTATTAACGAATTTAATATAAATATTAAAATATAAATTATATAATAATTATAAAATTAATAAATTAATACACGAGCATTAAACTAGTATACATATACACGAGCGTTAAATTCCAATGAGAACCCTCCTCTATTTGCGAACTAGTGTTTTTATTATATACCAGCAGTGCTTTTATTATAAAATCACAATGCTTTATTAATATATCAATTATATACAACAACATTGTTTTTATTATAATTCTAATACTTTTAATCAAATCAGGAAAATAAAAAAAAAATTGATTCATCCATTTAATTAGATCTAAGGCTCATAATTGACATTAGATTCACAAATAAGGACATGGTTCTCATTTGAACCTAATCCTATATATATATAAAACATAAATAGAACTATTACTTTTAATAATAAAGTATCAAGTAATACTTACAACAATAGAAATTTATTTCACTTATGAATAAAAGTATCACATTTAAACTTTTTTTTTTTTGATCTACATTCGATTGATTGTGGGACCATCTCACATGAGATATACTGAATTATTGAAGTTAAACTACCCAAAATTTTAGCATAATTATAAAAATAAACATTTATCATTACAATTTAAATATACCCATTTGGTATACATTTTAAATTTGTGAATAGCACCATCAATAGTATACATCATACACACATATGGATATAGTTGTATTGTATCCTATATCTCTTCAGCCTTAACATAACATGTGTCCTTGTGTCATATTATTTATTAATACCCCATGTATTCATATCCATGCATGATAGTAAAAATACACAAGGCACCACAGATAATAGGCCATTTGATAAGTAAACAGTGAATGTCTATCAAATTAATCACGGATGACGTTATTGTCAGATCAACTTACATTTTGCAGTGCTTCGAGCTTTCTCTGCAGCGCCTCGTGCTCTGCCTGGATACGAAACGGAACACCATGCTTTTGGTACACGTTGTTTTGAGCCAAACCTTCATCGATATCACTAGAAGTTGTTGCAAAAGGATGATTCGCGGGGATCCACCTAACAGTATCGGGGTCCACATCAGGAGGTATCGAATCTCCTTCTTTGAGAAACATCGTAGGTCTTTTCCACTGATACGCTCGGGATCTTCTTCTTTGATGTACTGTTTGTATCTCGTCTGTAAGAGTTACTGGAGCCAAACGGTACACTTTTCCACACATCTCAACCGTTGAGTTGCTTTTGCTTACTTTCACCATTGGGTTGTTGAACGGGTCTTCGTACTTGAGAGGCGTGGAGCTGTGAAGAAAATTGACAACGTAAATCAATACAAACCAAAAGTGAAACACAAAAGCTTGGGTACACCCACATAATCGACTACATTCCGTTAGGCAGGGCCCAGTTTTTTTTAGGGTTCTTATTTTAGTTCTTAATAGGGTTTTCAAGTTTTCTAGGGTTTTTAAGGATTTTTAATGTGTTTTTTTTTTTAGTCTTTTTTTAGGTTTTCGATTTTTTCGGTATTTTTTAAATTTAAAATTTAGTTTTAGGTGTTAGGCTACACGATAGGAGTGTGCCTCGAAATTAAAATTGTGAAGCAAGCACTTAACTTAAACTTTTCAACTGTACATCGACCGAATGCAAAGGCATGATTCATGAAAGATTTTACGCCTGAAATCGATAAATCATGAAATCATAGATCTCAAGGGAAAGCAAATTAGAATCATACATGCCTCTTCTATCTGATCTAAGCTGTCCACGGCGAACAAGATCAGCTACAGAGCCTGGACGACTGGGACTCGTCTTCCGTTTTATGAAACCTCTCACTACAACAGCTAACATGGTCCCCACAATGCATAATCCAATAGTGAGGTTCACACCAGAAAGTTTTCCAGTCTGCCCAAACGGAGAAATGGAGAAAGTAAGTTTAAAGTGAGGACCTAAAAACATAGTAAAAAACATTGCACTCAAAGAATTATAGCAAGTCTCATTGAATATTCAGATAAAATATTAACATTTGACTCGAAATAACGGAGCAGGAAAGTAATCATTACATTGTGTCTAGTATTATCAACTGGAACATAAACACACCATTCAAGTCCAATCATCAAAATCTAGTCATTAATAAGTAACTATGCTATAAGACACCCATCCCCAAGTTTTAGGCTACTTTAGGTACAAAAGAACAAAATAAAGCGCAAGCGCAAACAAGAAATTACCGATAATACAAACACGGGGACAGAGCCAATTGATTCCTGGAATTTAGCAACTACATTTCGAATTGGTTTCTCAGCGTTATCTTTCTCCAACTTTCCAATAACGACGGCGTCGTTCTGGGAGCGCCGGTCATTATCGGAATCCACTGCTCTCACCACCAACTTTCTGTACGTAACTCTTCGATTCCGGTTCGTACAACTACAATCCAATCCCAATACCGACCGAAATTGAAGTTCATCCGAAAAACTTCGAACCTGCATTAAAGAAGGCACGAAATGAGTTGGTGTGAAAAGGTTGAAGAGAAGCCCAAGAGTTGACTTACGGGAAGGAATGAAGCCGTGTGGACGTGTGCAGTCCAAATTGAAGCCATTTCTGATCTTACTGTTATTGCTTGAACAATAAATGGGAAATCATTCTGACAAATTGGGAAAAATTAGGGCAAAATTGAGCTTAATTGATTGCGGCACGTAAGGGGGGGTCTTTGGTGCTAGCAAAACCGCTTAGATTTTTTATTTTTATTTTAGTTATTTAATTAATTGATGGGCCTTTTGTGGAAGCGGCCCAGCATTGACTGCAGGCTTGATTTATCGAAGAGAAAATGCCACCACACACACCCTTTTTTCTCCTCTTACCTTTGGAGTTTGTTTATAGAACCACAAGTATATCTTTTCGGATGGAGAGTATTTAGATTTTTCTAATTAAAAATAAAATAAAAACCATATTCCGTGAGTTTTACATGAGTAAATGGCACTTGTTTTATGGGATGTGTACAAAAATATTCAATTTTTTTGAAAAGTAATTTTTTTTATTATTTTATTTTAAATATATCTAATTTTTTTTTATTATTTTCCAAAAATACTTAATTTATTTAAAAACTACGTTCTGTTTTTATATGGTTTTCAGTTGGTTTTTATGCCAAAATAATTGAGAAAATAAACTCTGCCAAAAACATGTGTTTCTGTATGTTTTCTAATTTGTTTCGACCTTATTTTTATACTCTGATAATTGTGAAATGAAACTTTTTAGATTCATGTGTTTTCACATGTTTTCCAGTTTGTTTTTCATTTGTTTCTATACACTAATAGTTGAGAAAAGTGAAACCCTATAGGGGTAAGTGATATGTTTCGTGCGTGTTTTCATTCGATTTCCTGGTTGTGTCTATACCCTAATAGTTGGGAAAAATGGACACCGCCACTTTGTTTCTTTCCTGTCGGCGACATTAGCCCTTCGAATTTCGCATACGACATCGTTTCTCACCACGATGATGAATCTAGAGGAACTCCTGTATCCCCTACAGTCGTCGATTCCAGCCACTGTCTTCCTCATGTGCGAGTCGCAGAGTTATTCACCCGATTTGCCCACAAATAATTCATCGGAACAATTCATCAATCATATTTCGAGCTGCTCGATTGTGGCAATGCCGTCATTCATCGATTTTAGGATCTGGCGAGCAGTGGATTTCGGTCCCTATTCACTGCAATTTCGATAGAGTTGTCGTCGCCGCAAGCTCTCCTGATGAGTAAATTTAAAACTTATAATACTATCACCCACATTTTCATTCATCTTATTCACGTACTTTTATTCTTTTCATCCAACACAAAATTAAAGTTTTACTCATTTTTTTTAATTCCACATTGTTGGAATGTGTGTTGATTGTTTACAAGAATTTAATTGTTATATATTTTGTGAAAACAGGTTCACCGGTTCACCCGGTTCAAGATCATTTTGTACCGGTTCTCAAGACGACCGGTTTTAACATGAAAATCGGACCGGTATGCTGACCTGTTCCCGGTCGAACCGGCCGGTCCGGTTTTTAGAACCATGCTAGCTATATACAACGTTCTAAAACGCCTGCCTAGGCTTCGCCTAGATTTGTGGTTTTACTAAAACGCCTTGTCTTGCGAAATGCTTGAAAAGGCTTAGAAACAATAGTCAATTTAGAGTTGACCGCCTCGTATGTATGTAACATGCATTTTTTTTTATTATGTTTCATCTATATTTGTAGTTTATTTCTTATTCTTAGTTAAATTTCAACTGTCTTAATATATTCATTTTGAATTCAATCGTGCGAGATTGTTGCGAAATTAATAATATTAAGTAATATCTTAATTTTAAATATTTTAAAAACTAATTTTCTTTTGAGAAATTAAAAATATTACAAATTTTTTTTTACAAGTTGTATTATTTTATTTACTTATTAATAAAAAATAATTAAAATAATATAAAAAATGAAAACGCCTTTTAACGCTTATGCTTCGCTTAGGCACGCATATACTTCTAAGGCTTGAGGCTCGACCTCGCCGCCTCGACACGCCTCACGCCTTTTGAAACCTTGTATAATAGTGACCCATTTATTTTAATGGTTATGTGTTATGTTTAAATATATATACTTAATAAATATGTAGATTATATATGTTGACATGAGTTATGTTTATTTTCTTAAAAATGTTTTATTATATATAATTAATAAATATCTTTAATTCTCATTAATACAAACTTAGGTTGACCCTATAAATTTTACACCTTATGTGTTAAAAATAAATTAAGTTGATAAAAAGTCTTTATATAAAAATAAATATATAAAAATAATTTAAAATATAAGAATGAATTATTAAAGTACTATATTATTATTATCATAAATAACATATGTTGAATAAAACAAATTTAAACTAAATTAAAAAGAAATATTTAATTCGATATAAATATAGAATAAAGAGTGTATAAATAGGGAGTCTGTTGGAGTGTGTTTGATAATGACATAAAGCTGAAAACATAAGGAGAAAGATGTTCTTGGCAAGTGCAGACCTTGCTTTCAATACATAGAAAATATTTTAACAGAAAATTTTTACAGAACCTTCCACACCTTTTGAATTACATTTTGAACGGTGGAAATTGGATTCGGAGATACGAGAGAAATTATATAAATTTTCGAAAAAAGCAGATTCTGCTTTCGCAATTTTCTGTGCAGAGTTATTCAAAACAAGACTTCTCACAATCGAACCGTTGAATAAATCTAAAATTTGGATATATTATTTCAAACATATATAGGCTCAATATGAACGGTGAATATTTGAATATGAAGTCTGAATAATACGAAAATGAATTTTGAACATAGCTGATCCTGTTTCTCAGAACTATCTACCCAACTTATTTTAAAAATTCAATTACGCACAACCTAACCGTTGGATGAAACTCAATTTTGGATATATTATTCAAAACATGTAGAGGTTGAGTCTGTACGGTGGAGATCGGATTTGAAGTTTTGTATAATTCAAAAACTAAAAACAAAATTAGGAAAGAGTCGTGATTGTTACCTATGATTATATGCATGTGATGTTATGTGCAATATTGACAAACATGAAATTTTGCAATATTTTAATGATATTCATAGAGTACATAATATATTATTAATTATGCTTTTAGATGATTTCTAAGAAATCATGAATAAAGTTATTTACACGATTAGATGAGAGATTGATCATGATTTTGGTAATATGTTTAGTTAATCATGAATTTCGATGAATTGATAGATTTCATGTATGTTGATCATGAATTTCGATGAATTGATAGATTCATGTATGTTGGCAATTCTCTTCAAGTTGATTTTATAAACTACTTTCAATGTATGCATTATTGATTGTACATTTGCGTATTTTCATGATAATGAAAGTTCATGAACGATACAAAATTATATAAATAAGTCTTGTGATAAAGTATATTCACACGATATCAAAGAAAGATTATGACATATTCATTATCTAAAGAAATTGATTAAACTAACTTAATCTAAATACAATTCAATATACTCAAAAAAAATTGAGTACTACCATCATTGATTTGATGTTAAAACTAAAAGAACTATAATTTTACAATAATATCATCCACCAACCCATAATTGACAAAGAATCGTCAAACTTAGTCAAAGTCAATTCTCTAATGAACTTGAGAATTCATATTGACCTCAAATCTTATATTGGAAACATATGTAGTTTCAAGATCTCAATAAACTTTGGGATGTACTCTAAATGAATTTTGAGAATTTTATGAAACTCTACTTCCAAGCCTAAGAATTTAGTGAAAAGAAATTTGTTTGCTTGCTAAAAGGGTCAATGACTTTGATATGTTGCGACTAAAAACATGTCTTACCATATGTGGAAAAAAAAGTCACTTTAAATGACAATAAGTATTGAGAGATACGATCTCACTCTATTTTTCTTTTCCACTTGAGCAAACATACCGATGCACTTGTATAATACTAATTATGATTGAGAGACATGACATTATTTTTCATAATACCAATGTTAGACCTCCAGATAAAGAAATTTTTTGAGGCTAAATAGGATCGATATGAATAGTGGAAACAACCTCAAAGGGGAATAAGCATTTTGATCCCTATCTATGTGGGAAGAATGAGCCACGAGGTAAGATATATAAGAGTTCGTGATATTTATTGGTCATGGTAGAAGTCATGGAGGTCCCTCCAATAACCTTGCTTAGTCAATGGATATCCTCTATTTTGATTGATGAAATTTGTTTGTTTCTTACTTTACAAAGAACATGTGAAAGTATAATCAATCATTCATATTAGACTATTGTATTTGATCTTAAAGTTTATTTTGAGTTAGATTTATGTGATGTGCCCTGATTTAAATTAATTATTATTTTATTGGGCTTATTGGTAAAATTTGGATTTCATTCTAAATCATTGAATGTGTGTGAGTTTATTTACCACACATCACATACAAGGTTCAGGAGTAAACTATTAGATATAATGTAACATATCTAGCAAGTAATATAAGATATTAGAATGAAAAGTATTTCGTTCAAATATCTCTAAAGAATGTGATAATTTGTCGAGGAGTAGACAATTATTCACTTAATTGATATTTATATATGACAAAGTCTTGATGCCTAGTGGCACATTGATTAAAGTCATAAAAGCTCATTATGGACCACGAGCGAAATGAACCTTGTTAAGTTTGATGATATTCACGTTGATGATTATCATTAAGAAGTACATTATGAGAATGGAACTATACTTCTTAATTTATGTGGAAGGAAGCACGTTTTAGAGTCAATCTAGTAATTTTAATTTACTACTTTTTGATTATTGATTCATAAGTAATAACCAACAAAGAACTTTTGGACACTGGCTCATTCAAGTTTTGATATGACTGACATGGATTCTTTGGTCGTCGTGATATGATGGCCCATAGTATAAGAAATTAACATGGACATCTTTCATTTTGAGTGGAACACAAAATGAGATAAAAATTTGATGCAAAGTATAGTATCGAACTAATGTTGTTCAACTACATCTAGTGCATTCTAAAGTACTAGGAGTACTACATACATTCATATCTCAAAGATACATCACTCATTTTTTCAAAACTTGTTCATTAGCAAAATTGTATGATTGAGACCTGCATTTCCTAAAGATACAAAGTATAATATTTCATTCTTATAATTGGTAATTGGTGATACATGTGGACATGACCATTCAAAATGCGGATCACTCAAGTATTGTATAGTTTTGGTCGATACTTCGGCACATATTATCCATAAAAATATTGCATTTGCAAAACTTCTATCACATTTAATATAATTGAGGACTCACCACCCTTATAAAGCACCCAATCTCATAATGTTAGAGAGTTTATCAAAAGTACTTGATGTCTATTGCATTTTAATAAAGATCGATGTACTGAATCTTGTACCCTAATGTGCATATGCAATAAGGTCTCAAAGAAGACACTGTAAAAAGGAATATAGATGGTGACTAAGATAATATTTATGCGCACTCATTTGTCTTTGCACAGGGTTATGCAATATTGCACGCAACTCTTACTTATTCGTTTATGAACCCCTGCTAACCAGATATTTTGCGTACGAGTTGGTAATTGGATATAAGCCTGATAATTCATATCTACGCATATTTGATTAAGCAATATATGTGCCTATTGCGCCCCCACAACGCATTATATGGATTTTTAAAGACGAATAAGTATTTATGTTGGATATGAATCTCCAACAATCACCCATTATTTGAAAACTTTGACAGACGATCTCTTTATCGCTAAATTAGCGAATTTGTCACTCAAATGAAACAATCTTCCCGTCGTTAGGGGGAGATAATAAAAATTATTTTTTAATGGAACGACAAGAATAGTTTCATACTATGTCTCATTATGATCCCCGCATTTCACAATGTAACGTGAAAGTAAAGTAAAGTGAGAAATTGATCTTCAAAGTATAGAAGACTAAATTTCTAAAGTGACGAGATCATATATATACCAGATTCAAACGTGTCTGCAAGGTTAAGGACCCCATAAGGAGCACAATGTCACAAATTAAGACATTGCAACCATACTCAGTGGAGGTGTGGTTGAGGTCGTGACTCCCAAAAGGAACAGGGGGAGGTCACTTGGTTCGATCAATTATCCCCCAAGGAATAAGAGGGCACGTATGACAAAAATTCAATTAATCATCAATGAAGATAATGACTCTCATGAGATTATCTTTGATTACACTTATGTCCATGAATCATTACTGGAGGACGCTCCGATGTTTAATATGATTCCAGAGAATAAAGAATCTCAATGTACAATGTGAGTTTATAGGAGTTGATAGAAAGATCTTCCACACACATTGATGATAGTATCGAACCATGCTCTATTGAAATTTCAATATTGAGCAAATTGACCTAATTCTAAAGAATCAATCTAGGTAGAATTAAATTCACTGACAAGACATGTATTTGGTTTGGTAGTGCTAACCTCACCAAGTGTAAAGCTTGTAGGACATAAATAAAGTTTTGTCAGAAAGCGAAATGAGAAAAATAAAGTCATGAGATGCAAATCTATACTTGAAGCACAAAGTTTCTCAAAACGCCCATGAATTGATTATGGGGATATGTACTCTCCCATAATAGATGTTATAATTCCAAAGAATTGAGAATGCAACTTATACCTGTGGTTACATCATATCTATATGGGGATCGTGATTTATATATATATATATATATATAGGCAAGTGACTCTAAGACACGGAGTGCATTTACAATTAAATTAAAACACTCACTTTATGAATTAAAACAATCCAGACGGATGTGGTATAAACCGTCTAAGTGACTACTTGATTGGGGAAAAAAAATCTATGCCCTTGCATATTTATAAATAAAATAAGTTTCAAATTTGCGATTATGATTGCATATGTAGATGAAAGGAACATAATATACACTCTTGATGAAATAAGAGATTTCGCTAGTTATTTGAAATTTTAATTTGAGATAATGCATCATGGGAAAACTGGGTCATGTTAAGGCTTTAAACTAAAACCAAGTTTGTGGAATACTAAATTCCACAGTTTGCATATATCCAAAAGATGATCAATCAATTAAATATGGATAAGTGCAATATGTTTGCACTCATATGATTTGTCAAAGTGAAGATATAAGAAAATATCAACTTCGTCAATGGAATGACGAAGAACTGGTGGGAGCTAAAATTCTCTACCTACGTATAATATGCGTATTATTGTACTATTATTAATACACTTGACCAAATATTACTTTCTCAAAACTGTTATCTTGATTTAACTCAAAAAAGCGCAATGTCACTGGAATGGAATCAAATGTAATTTGATACCTACCAAGAAACCATTGATGCGAGTTTATTTTTCTCATTCATAAATATAATTAGGAATGCATATGGTCTTGTAACCCCTAAGGAAAATATTGAGTTTACTTCCTACTATTAAACACTAAATAATATGATGTTGGTTACTCATTCGATCCATGTAAAGAGATCATTATCATACATGTAGTAGTTCGTGAGTATCTACGATAAATGTTATGATCATTCATATATCTGATGATAGTGGCTTGAACTCTATCACTGAAGGAAATGTGATAGTACGAGTAGTATCACCACAAATCTTCTACAACCAACAACTATGCACTTTCTCAAGAATCAACTAAATTGAGGAAGTTTGATTCATCAAGCTTGTTAGATATAAGCTGACTGTTTGGTTGAATGAGGTGCGTTTGGTTTGATGTGTTGGTGTTTTGTGTGTTTGAGGTGGTTGTATCAGACATGATGAAGGTTTAAAAGAAAAATATCAGGTTTATATGGAGACAAGATCACATGGCTCTGGTACCATGAAAAGAAATGCTAAAATATGCATTAAATACAAAGCTAAAACTGGTAAATGAAAGCTTGAACACAATACAGAATGTCATTAATATTTTGCTCAATATAAGCATACAGTGTCTTCTACAATGAAAATCAGCATATTATAGTATCTTTTTATAAAACTACAACTAGGGTTTAGCTGAGATGACTGATGCATGACAGCTGTCCATGTTCACCTGAGTCATTTATCTTTATATAAGTGTCATCACTATGATCATTTTGCCCATTGCATTCTCTTCGTCTTGTTGCACAGCTGTTACTCTCCATTTCTGCATGCATGCCACAGTCTTTTGGCTTGTAGTGATCATCATTCACGCACTCAACCTTTGATGCATCTTTCACACTTTTAACCATATTTCTCTGGCCATATCAATTGCAAAATAGTCATCATATAATAGGAACTAGCAGTAGTTTTGATCATGTAAATATTAAAAAACTCCTTTAATTAGCTAGTATGGGGGAGGGGCTTAGCAGTTTGGTTAATAAATATACTTGGGTTGCATTTTGGTTTTATAACTAATATTTTTGTTTTGTGCAATTTTAGTTATCAATGAGTGCTTGAATATATTTATTACCAAAATACCTTAATGTCTTTGCCCAGAATAAATGAAAATTTGAAATATTAATGAGTTGGTACAAATTTATAAGTTAGTGGTTCAAGGACAATTTTGAAATAAATAAAATATTGAAACAATTATTTTGGACAAAAGTTGCACAATATAAAAAGTTTTAGAACAAAAACTGCACACCTTACGGGCCAAGTTTTAAACTAAGTTATGGCAAGACTTTGTAAACTGTAAATCACAGTTTCAAAATCATTGAATAAGTTATGGCAAAATTTCGTGTTTATTGCACGATTGAAAGTGTATGCAAAATAAAGTACACGTGTAATTAATTATGAAAGTTTGCCATTTAAAGAATTATCAAGGATGTAAACGCTCCTTTAGAACTAGAAGAGAGTTCTAATCTAATTTGGAGTTTTAGTCCAATTTATTCATCTATTAGTTTGTATAAACAAATGAAAATTGTTGTAGCCTCAATGCAACTTTGGTAGTACTCGTTTAACAATTTCAAGAAGACACTCGCCATACAGTCTTCTAATTTAATTGTGTTTTTTAATGTTGTATTTTGTTTATTAGTCAATTGGAAAGTTAAATATTTCATCCTATACACATTTACATAATTCACTTTATGTGACAAACCAGTAATTTTTTATTTTATTTTTCAAACACTTATAAATCAATGGAAAATAAAAGAGTGTACCATTATGTTTTATTTGTATATTTTCAGTCAAGTGACCTTAGAATTTAAATAACGCATGGCATAATCTTATAAATGACCGTTATACAGATTATGTTATGTACACAAAAGTGACACTTTAAAAAAAAAAGTTACACGTTTATTTTAAAGTTCAATGTTTAATTATAAAATAATATATAAAATGATGTTTTATGTTCGAAAACTACGTACTTTTTAGTGGAATAGTAACAATATTAAATAAAACAAACAAAAAAAATATTTGCAACTTGTACTATATGAGTTATTATTATATTATTATTACTATTTTAACTTTATTTTCATTGTTTTTTATAGTAAGAATGTCATTGTATTTATATGTCATAAGTTTGAGCTACTTGAGTATTAACTATAAGTTATGGAGCATTATTATAAAAAAAAATTGTTAAAATTTGTGTACAATATATATTTTTAAGTTAATAGCTAAAAAATATCTCAGATTTTCATGTTTCACAATTCCGATCCAAACTTTATATGAATATACATCTGTTATAACACTTGTGTGATGTTTTGGAGAATTTTAAAAATTATTTTAGGTAAGGTCTAAATTTTAGAGAATTTGTGTAATTCTAAGAAAATCCAAAAAAATATTATATTTTAAACTTGTATCATATTGTGCAACAAATCTTTAATTTCATACTTAGATTATCTTCCAAAACAACTTTTAGGTTAAATATTTTCACGATTTACTATTTAAATTATTTGAATCTCTAAACAATAATATTATTCAAATCTTTCTTTGATGTGTATCAGATTCTAATAAATGTCGTATATCCTTCACGTATTTATATAACATATTGTTAGAGTAACTTTATGTGTAAAAATATTTCGAAAGAATAAGTATTCAGTATAGATCATATTATTTTGAGAGGTTATTAATTTTAGCATTTAATAGATAGATAATCCGCGTGGATTTTTTTAATTTAAGGAAGTTATAGAGATAGTCACATTATAAAATAAATAAAATGAGTATTAAATAATAAGATACTAATAACATTCATAAAATAACATGAATTATTATGAATAATTATAATAAATATTTAAAGAAACGGGGGTCTGCATATTTGGTTTCTTTACAAATGTGAAAGTGAGTAAATAATGTATTTTCTGTTGATTCTCATTAATAATTGTATGCTGGAGTTAAAAAGCATTCTAGCGGAATGAGAAACTTTTTAATAACCAATCGCGTCCTTAAAATTTATGCACATTATAAAATAAACACTAACAAGATTTATTTCATTCTAGAATAGGAAAACTTATCTTAAATTATGATTAAATTGATCGGAGAGGTGTACACTCCGTTCCATTACAAATTTCCAAATTATAATTAGATCTTTAAAAGAACTAAGCAGGTAATGCGAGCAAGGTGAACTGACCATGATTTGTACGTTGGAGATGAACTTTATCCTTTTGTGGTTTTGCGGCAAAGCAGTGGCGGAAGAAGAACTAATTAATGATTTAGAAGAGAGATTGCGGCGTCGGACACAAAGTGAGAAAGATTAGGATTTGTATGCGAGAAGGAAAAAATGGGAAAAATATTATTTATTTATAGAATATGTTGATGACATAAAATCACTTTTACATGGCTATGAAAACTGTAATTTTATCTTGAATAATTCAACGATGGACAATTTTCTTTTAGGTAGTGATGAGTTTTTTGAGTAATTACTGATTTATTATAATGTTATACTAATACTTAGATAATTCTATACTAAATTGGATAAAAACCTCACTTAAATTAGTAATTAACAAAATACATATCCAAAAATTCTTATAAAATCACACAATACATATAATTAATTATTCATTACTTTATATATATAATCCATGATTAATATTAATTCTATTGGCCTTTTGGGGCTAGGTCTTTTTATTTCAGTGCAATTAGCTCGTTTGATTTCAAAAAATAAAATGGTTAAAATTTAGAAAATATTGTGAAAAAATAAAAAGTTGGCTTTTAATTACCCTAATAATTACATTTGTTATTTTTAGAAGTTGGGGATTTAGCCTTTTGTAACAAGAATGAGTCTTATGTGCACTTTAAATTTGTGCAAAATAAAATAAATTTTTAGTAAACTTTTATGCCAGAATTAATTTCGTATTTAAACTGGAGTGAGAAATCCTTTATGACTCATTATGAACCAATTAAACTAGACATAAATTGGAGGACTTGGTACAATTCAAAATTAAGCAAAGCATACCCGAGAGAGATTTAGTAAGGTCCCAATAAATCGAATTGGTAAATTTTAGTAAAAATAGCTTACCTCTAATAACCCTATCTTAATTGTATTATTATTCATGGAATCAACAAAATGTAATTGTATTTAATTAATTTGCTGCTATTAAAATAGCCCGTCCAGCTATATTTACTGTACTTTCAGGATTCATTCCAAATCGGATTGAAAGAGTCTCTTTTGTGCCTGACCTAATCCTCTAGCTCTTTACTTGCCAGGAGAAGGCTCGAGAGACCAAATAAAATCTTCATAATGACTAAGACATGGTGGTAAAAGAATCTCCATTTCAAAAATTATGAATGTGAGAAAAATTAATAAATAGTAAACAATCGTACGCATGACATATTATATATTAGACATTATCAAAAGTAATATTTTTTTTTCTAAATATCAACTATTAATTTGACATATATATAACATAAACATTGGTGTGAGAAATCTTTATTATAATATAAATATTTTTTTTACACTTAAGTAAAATAGTCATTGTTGCGTTGAAAATATTAAAGATAATGTCAATCCCACCGACAGAAATAATACACAAAAACTATTGTGTAGCCTTCACAATAACTCTTACGTGTGGGAGCACTTTTATAGGTAATTCTACGGACAGAAACCCCTTGTACAGACTTGACCGTATGTAGCCCTTGAGTAATTAAGAAAATGACACGTGTCATTTGATAAATATTTAAATTATATTTTATTTAATTATAATATCATGAGATAGTCTATTATGACATTGACATTATAAATTTTAATCTTAAATATGACTAATTAAATTCTATATTAATTTATTAAAACATAAAATAAATAATTATATAATGAATCAACTGTTTTTTATAATTCCATCATTATCACAATAGGTAAATTATTTATTTAAACATCCAAAAATTAATCTGTATAACCTTGTAATATATATTTTTTATTTTATTTTATTTTATTATTTCATGCTATCATAAAGTATAAGTATTTGACTACCAAGTAAAAAAAAATCTATTATTTTTATCGAGTAAAGTTTTTTATTATTCCAAAAAAGTCGAATCAACTAGAAATAAATAATTTTATTTTTTGTATTACGTAATAAATACATACAACACTTGTGCAACCAAACAATACTTTATTATTATTATTTTTATTTCTAGAAGTCCTCTGGTGGGAGGTACGGAATGTATATTCACTACATATTTTTTTATTATAATGCATTTAATAAATATGATTAGATTAATAAAAGATTTCAACATATAATAGAAACTATATCATGATGAACCGAAGTATAAAATCTAATTCATTTTTTAAAAATAAATTTCATAATCCTATACAATTCAAATGAAATGAATTAATATAATTTCTACACACTATGTACTATAATTCATCCACTACAAAAAAATCCGGCATTACTGGCGGATTTCCTGGCGGCCAAAAAGCCGCCAGAAATGCTGACGGGTATGCTAGCGGAAAAATATACTGGCGGATTTGCTGGCGGGCATG
>BMAC01000138.1:1899401-1919359 GCA_014905375.1 Phtheirospermum japonicum
GCCACTCTTCCACAGTTCCGCCATTTTGCCATAGTCCAGACCGCCACCGCTACTCCGATTATACAACAAAAAATATTGTAAGTCTCAAAACTTTCTTATATCTCATAGCTTAATTGGACTTTAGTAAATCTATACTGGAAGAACCCTAACTTCCTGTAATTTAGTAAGTGCAATATTTTAATTTACACACACACACTCACTCTGTTCTCAATTAGCTGTAAATCTTTCTCCCAACTTTTTGAAGAATCTGCTTTATTCTTTATTTTAATTTTTTTTAATGTACTACTAACATCTGTTTCGTAATATTATAATTTATGTAGAGTAATAATTTGGGGGGTGAAAATATGGTGTATCTGTCCTTTCAAATAGAGACTGAAAAACCTAATGATAGTTCAAAAATATTGCTGAAAGCCTAACCTTTGAGTGAAAGCACAGAGTTATATTCTTACTGCCTATATATCTCATAATTTTTTTGAACTAAGTTATTTTTTTTTTTAACAGAGTTATATATAATTGTGCCTATGTGGTATATCAATGTATTACGAGAGTATTGCCAAGTTATGAATATGAACCCAAGTATTGTCTTCTTTTTTCAGATTTTATGGAATTTAAAATGAAAAAAATATATATATATATATATATATATATATATATATATATATATAATATATATATATATATATATATATATATATATATATAATATATATTATGTTATACACTTAAAAGAACGGGCCGGGTCAATAGCAATACTCGAACCTGCCCTGTTCTTGAGACGGGATGGGTCCGCCCCGGCCCGTTTCCTTGACGGGGCAGGTCCATCAGCCTCAAAATGTCTCGGGCCGGGTCAGGTTGGGCCGGGGTCATATTGCCATCCCTACTCATCACAGTCACCAACGACCTCATGCTGATGGAACTATAGCTCGGTATAAAGCCAAATTAGTCGCCAAAGGATACAATCAAGTGCCAGGTTTTGATTTCTCTGAAACTTCCATCCTTTTTGTGAAAGATACAACTATTAGAGTTGTTCTCTCTATAGCTGTCAATTGTAATTGGTCGGTAAAGTAATTGGATGTTAATAATGCCTTTTTGAATGTCGAGATGGATAGGGAAATCTTCATGGCTTAGCCACCTGGTTTTGAATAGGACAGTAATAACCTTCAAATGTGCAGCCTATCTAAAGCACTTTATGGGCTTAAACCAGGAAAATTGCGAGTTGTTCTTATTCAATTGGTTTCTCTGCATCCAAGGCTGATAGTTCTCTTTTCTACTTCAACACTTCCGTCGGTTGTATCTGGGTGTTGGTGTATGTTGATGACATTCTCATCACGGGCAGCAGCAAAGCCGGAATTATGAAGCTTATTACTCACCTTAGTATAGCTTTTTTATTAAAGAATCTAGGTGAACTGCATCATTTCCTTGGTATTGAGGTCTTACACATAGCTCAGGGTCAACATCTGAGTCAGGGCAAGTACATTATGAATCTCTTGGAAAGAGGTGGTATCGCTGGAGCTAAACCCACTCCTACACCTACGGTAGCCTCTCATGTCCTATCTAAGTCCAAAGGGGAACCAACTGTTGATCCATCATTTTACAGAAGTATTGTTGGAGCTCTTCAGTACATTACCATCACTAGGCCTGATATTTCTTATAGTGTCAACAAGGTGTGCCAACATATTCACTGTCCTCTCAACTCACCCTAGCGAGCTGTCAAGAGAATTCTACTATACCTTGCCAGTACAATTCCTTATGGAATCACCTACAGTAAAACCTCATACTTTACTCTCACAAAATTCTCAGATTCAGACTAAGCCGACGATCTGGATGACAAGAAATCTGTTACTGGGTTTTGTATCTTTCTGGGATGAAATATTGTCTCCTGGTGCTCTAAAAAGCAGACCTCTGTTTCCAGGTCCAACACCGAGGCTGAATATCGTAGCCTAGCTCATGCCACTGCAGGAATAATATGGATCCAATCTTTACTTCACGAGCTTCATGTCAAAAATGATAAATTTATTATAAATACTCAACTTATTAATATGGTTTCTTTAATCTAATAATTGGTTAAGTCGAAAATTATTTACTAAATAAGTTAAAACTTAAACAAATTATGAAATTACACCCAAATATACAATAACAAAGTAAATACAAGGAACTACTTTAGAACATAAATAACAAAATTCACACATTCAATTCACAGAATTAATCTAATCAAATATCAAAATTCAATAACACAACCAATATTAGAAACCGATAAATAGATAGATAGATAGATAGATACAAATTGGTGATATATTTGAAAAAAGTTCATTTGATCCATTATATTGAATACATTTCATAAAAGGTTTGTGACATTAATCATCATCAAAACAAATCTGCTAAGTTGACCAATTCATCAATAAAATAGTCAAAAAAGGTCCGATCAAGATATTATTTGCCGACGTAGCATAATTCTATATTTTCTTATATTTTTAATAATTAAAAATATTAAATTAAGATAAAAAAACATGTTTTTCTTTTCATTTTTCTTTTATTTCTCCTTTAATCTAATTATTAAAATATTAATAATATCACAGATAAATATTTAATTTAAAATAATTATTAAACAAATATTAAATAAATATATAAACATATATTAAAACAAACTTATTATTAATAAAAAATATTAATAAAAAAATTAGAGATAAATATAAAAATATAAAATAAATTTTAAAGAATTATAAAATCAATAATAAATTTGATATGAAAAAAAAAATCAGGTTTGTTCTTGGTAATGTCTATTTTTGTTTTAGTTCTTTTTGATTCATTTTATGTTTTTAAGTTTTCCTTTGATTTTATTAATTTTTTTGATTTAATCTTTATTAATTACAAAAAAAAATCATTTATTTTCTTATATATCAATTTTGTAATTATTAAAGATTTATTTTATATTTTTAAATTTATCACTGGTTTTTATATTAATTAAGATTTCCTTTAATTAAAGAAAAAATAAAAGAGAAAAAAAAGGAAATGGAGGACAAAATAGTTTTCTGTGTTCAATTTAATGTTTGAAAATAAAGAAACTGATAAAAATATATAATCACGCCACGTCATGAAAAAAAATATAAAAATAAAAAAAGACCTGACCATTTTTTTTTGTACTTTTTTTTTTATGAACTGGCCACTTAGCAGGCGTTGTTTGATGATGACCGTATCTTTTTTTGTAATGGCCAATATAAAAAAATAAAAATAAAAATTTACCTTTCTTCTTATAAGTATTCAAAGTATGTTAGATATCATCTTCAATCCTGTAAATCTTTTGATATTGATGGAACTTTGTTGATACAAGTTGTATGTTAGGGCAGTTGTTTTTTTTTCGTAAGATAGTAATATTGAATTGCCATTTTTGAAAAATACACTAAACTAGAACATATTGAATGAAAATCTCAAAAAACTATAATTTATGAGAAAATGAGAATTGCACAGAAATCACAATTTACACAATCAATTTGCTACATAGTATACTTGCGACACCTACATATGTAAACTCTAGTAAAAAGTGTTTCTCCGGTTCTAGATGGACCATACGAGGCTTCAATAGTCACAATGGGTGCTCCTAAGCTCTCTCACCTTCATCGTTAGTCCCTTATTTCTTTTGTTGAATGAGGTCTTCCTTTCCGAGACATCTGTATTAGGTAATGTAAGCTAGAGTGAGTTTCTTTCTTGTCATTTCAATTATTATTATTATTATTATTATTATTATTATTATTATTATTATTATTATTATTATTTGTGAAGTATAGCCATGTCTCCCTTCAAGAACCACATATTATGTGCTTTAATATATATGTAGTAGTCCGCCCATGTTTATTTTATATTGACGGGCTCCGTTTATTGTTTATTGTGACTACAAAACAAAATTGGTCAAGTGACTATGCAAGCCTAGCGATCTTGGCCCTGCAAATTGATGTCTCGTTTAACCATGGGGTGACCTCAATTTTGGTCCAGTAATATTTTGATTTTCTGCCGTGCCTATATGTTCTTATTTTGTGCGATTCTTGTCACCAATGAGTGTTTATATTTTAAATTTACTGAAACCACACAGGTTTTGCACTTTAGCATCAAGTCCATCTACTAATGGGATATTTTGTTCGAATTTCTATCGTAAAATCATGTATAAGTATATATATATATATATATATATATATATATATATATATATATATATATTTTGATGCCCAAGTTTTAATCTATATACATAATCAAAAATCATTAAATAAATTTATTCATGTTTTCCCATCCGAATTGAAAACCCAGCTCATCTCCTCCTTGACGTATCATTATTCGCCAACACTTCCATTCAGGAAGCTGCACGGCTAATAACTAAATTTAAAACCCAGTAAATCTCCTCCTTGTCACGCATGTCGGCATCATCCAGGCTGGCTGTGCCAGCCATGCACTCATGCAAGAAAATCTCAATTTCATTCCGCTTGATGTCTCTTTGGAGGCCGAGGAGATGGGCCTTTGACTTCTCTACTTGGAGTTTCAGTAATCTCTCATGCTCCACCATTTTACTCCTCTGCCTCATCTTTGATACATAACTTTCAATTAATAGCGCACTGGAACCATCTGCATCCATAACCACAAAATTAAAAGAGAGTACGCAATTGATTATTTGCTACAACTTATAAAATTGGTCAGGTAACTTTTTCTTTAATTCATGTTGTCTTCATCACTTACCATTCCTCTTCCTGGCGTCCCTTATATAACCCATACGTCGAAGAGTCGAAACTGTCCAGGTTGGCCGTGCTGTGAAGGCGGTTCCACAAGTAGGACTCCAAATCAATCCGCTTGATGTCCCTCTTGGTGCAACGGAGCTGGGCCTTGAACATTTTTACTTGCAGTTTCGCTGATTTCTTCCATTTCAACAGTATCTTCCCGTATTTCTTTAAGTTTATTATATACCAAATGGGAACCATATTTCTCTAGCCATAGCAATCTCAAAATCGTTATCGTTACAATAGGAACTAGCAATAGTTTCGATCATGTAAATATTATAAAAAGTCCTTTAATTAGCTAGTATGGGGGTCGGGCTAAGCAGTTTTGATCAAGTAAATATACTTAGGTTGCATTTTGGTCTTGTAACTAATATTTTTATTTTGTGCAATTTCTGTTATCAATGAGTTCTTGAATATCATATTTATTATGAAAATATCTTCAATGTCTTTGCCTAGAATAACTGAAAATTTGAAATATTAACGACCTGCTGCAAATATATAGGTTAGTGAAGGCAATTCAAGGACATTTCCAAAATAAATAATATATTGAAGTAATTATCAAAAGTTGAACAAGATAAAAGGTTTTAGAACCAAAATTGCACGCATTTCGTGCCTAATTCTAAACTCAGTCTTACAAGAAACATCATTTGATTTCATGTGGTACTAGACAATGCAAGACTTTGTAAACCGTAAATCACAATTTCAGAATCATTGAATAAGTCATGGCAAAATCTTGTATGTATTACACGGTTGGAGGTGTATGTAAATAACAAGATTTGTATAGAACTAAAAGAGAGTTTGAATCTAATTTGGAGTTTTTTTTTCCAATTTATTCATCTTTTAGTTTGTATAAACAAACGAGTATTTTTGTAGCGACAATGCAAGTTTGTATATGTAGTACATGATTGTCGAATCAAGTCACTGCTTGTTTAAAAATCTCAAGAAGACACTCACCATCCAGTCTTGTAATTTAATCGCGTTTAATATTGTATTTTGTTTATTATTCAATTGACGAGTTAAATATTTCATTCTATACACATTTATATAATTTATTTTATGTAATAGATCAGCTATTTTTTTATTTTATTTTCAAACCCTTATAATAGAATGGAAAATAAAACTGTGTACCACTATGTTTTATATTTTAGTTGTGTGACATTAAAATCTAATAATACATGGCATAAACTTATAAATGGCCATTATACAGATTGTTGTATGTACGATGAAGAGAAGTGACACTATTTTGGTAGAAAAGTGACACGATTATTTTTAAGTTAAATGCTTAAGTATAATATAATATGAGAAATGGTGTTTTATGTCCAAATACTACATTGTTTTAGTGAAATAGTAACAATATTAAATGAAAGAGAAAATAATTTTTGCAACTTGTACTATACGAGTTATTAATATATTATATTATTATTATTATTATTACTATTTTTACTTTATTTTCATTGTTTGTTATAGTAAGAAATTGTATTTATATGTATAAGTTTGAACTATTTGACTATTAACTATAAGTTATGGAGCTATATTTTAAATATTTTTATTAAACTTTGTGTGCAATATATTTTTTTTTTTGTTAATAGCTAAAAAATATCTCATATTTTCATGTTCAACACTTCCGATTTAGCCTTTATATGTATACATCCGATATAACACTTGTGTGTCGTTTGGTACTTCCTAAAGATGAAGAATTTTAAAAATTATTTTAGGTACCTAAAACTTTCAGAGAGTTTGTGTAATTCTAAGAAAACCCAAAAGATGTTGTTTTTTCTTCTTGTATCGTATTGTGCAACAAATCTTTAATTGCATATTTAGATTATCTTCCAAAATAATTCATGGTTTACTATTTAAATTATTTGAAACACTAAAAAATAATATTATTCAAATCTTTCTTTGATATATATATATTGGTGATGGTCAACAACTCAGGCAGGAAATGCTGAGAAGCGGCTAACGGTCCTCTCTTTTCTGCCTGAAAGCGGCTCACTGCTATTGGGTTGGGTGCCCTCGACTGGGATTATTCTTTCCCGGGCTTAAGGAAGCGATTGACTCCGAGGATCAAAAAATTCTTTACTTTAGGAGGTCATACCAGGAACTCCCATTCAAGTACTTGAACCGCCTCAAGGCTAGAGAAAAAACTTCTTAATGTGCCTGATGTTTCCATACTAACGGATTCGGTTCCATAACCATGGRTTCCAATGCAAGAGATCTTGTAGCACTTACCAATGAGGCCCTATCGTCTAGTTTGCCACAAGGCATGCAAGCGAGGAGGGCTAGCCTATGTGGAGTCAAGCTGCAGGCACTCGACAATAAGAAGAGAAAGGCCTCACTGAACACCTAAAAAATCTTCACATAATAGAACGCTTCTCATGGCATCTGACTTGGGAAATGACTGAATCAATAGAGAGAGATCAGTCCTTGTTGCAGTCGTTCTCTTATCTACGATACCAGCATCCACTTCTTCAACTTCAACTCGAGTTCCTTCGGATCCTTGACTTTCAAGCGGATCTGCAGGGTCCCAAATGAATTGGCTTATTCGAAAAAGGCCTTGTTCTTTGGAAGATCTATCTCGTGTCTGGTACTGCATGGTTCCACTCTGTATATATATATATATATATATATATATTTATTTATTTATTTATTTATTTAGATTACAATAAATGTCAAATTTCCTTCACATATTTATATAACGTATTGTTAGAGTGATTTATGTATAAAAATATTTCCAAAGGATAAAATTCAGTATGGATCATATTATTTTGAAAGGTTATTAATTTTAGCATTTAATAAATAGAAAGATCGTATTAATTTAAGGAAGTTATAGAGATAGTCACATTATAAAATGAATAAAATGAGTATTAAATAGCAATCTACTAATAACATGAGTTATTATGAGTAATTATAATAAAATATACAAAGAAATGGGTGTCTACAGATTTAGGTTCTTTAGAAATATGAAAGTTAGTAAATTATGTAGTTTCTGATGATTCTCATTAATAATTGTATATTCCAGTTAAAAATCATTCTAACGGAGTGAGAGACTTTTTAACAACCAATCGCGTCCTTAAGACTTATGCACATTATAACATAAACACTAACAAAATTTATTTCATTCCAGAATAGGAAAACAAAGCATAAATTATGATTAATCGATCGGGGAGGATGTACACTCCTTTCCATTAGATCTTTAAAAAAAATTACAAATTATAATTAGATCTTTAAAAAAAATTAAGCCACTTATGCGAGCAAATGGTGAACTGACCGGATCCGTAAGTTGGCGATGAACTTTATCCTAATTTATTATTTTGCGGTAAAGCAGTGCCGGGAGAAATCAAATTAATGATTTGGAAGAGAGATTGGGGCGCCGGACACAAAGTGAGAGAGATTAGGGTTTGTATGCGAGATGAAAAAAATCTTATTTATTTATAGCATATGTTTATGACGACATAAAGTCGTTGTTAGATGTCTATATAAAGTCCGTCTATATATAACGAAAATTGTTATTTTATCTGGAATAATTTATTGGTTGACAATTTTTCTATTTAGTGATGATATTTTTGAGTAATTACAAATTTTATTACAGTGTTACACTAATACTTAGATAATTTAATACTTAATTGGATAATAATCTCACTAAATTAATAATTCACTAACTACATATACAAATATTCATGTAAACTCACACAATATATACAATTAATTATTCCTTACTTTATATGTATAATCCATGATTAATATTAATTCTTTTGGATTTTTGTTGTCGGGCCTTCTCATTTCAGCGCCATTAGTTCGTTTGATAGAAATAAATAAAATGGTTAAAATTTGAGAAAATATTGTAAAAAAGTAAAAGTTGGCTTTTAATCCCCCAAATACTTAGGGGGGTGTCCTCAACACGGATTTTGAAGGGTTTTTAATCATTTGGGTTTAAAGAATTATATGGATTCTATTATGAATTCTATTAGATTTTAATGGAATTTTATGGATTCTTATACAGTGGAATTGTGTGAATTTTAGAATATTCTAATGAAATTTGTCGAACTTTATCAACATATAATTAATGAGTTTATGTAAATATAATCACTTCATAATCATAAGAAATGCAAGTATTCAAACAAAGTCATTAATATAAATGTAATTTGACATGGTCAATTATAATTCTTTTTAATAAAATATTATTGTTAAAATAATTATTCAACTAATAATAACATTGATGGAGATAATTTATATCTTTTAAATAAAAATGCATCTATCAAGATGTGGTAATAAATATTTATCAATTAAGAAAAATAGAAGAAATCACCATATATATATATATATATATATATATATATATATATATATATATATATATATATGTGTGTGTGTGTGTGTGTGTGTGTGTGTGTGTGTGTGTGTGTGTGTGTTGAAAAAACTTTCTTATTTTCCGTAAAATATTATAATGACAATTTTTTTTTACTAAGTGATCCATAAAAAAAGATGTTAGCAATCGAAATAAGACTACAAAGCAAATATATGGTGGGTATTCACAAAATAATAATAATAATAATAATAATAATAATAATAATAATAATAATGATGATGATGATGATGTATTATTATAATAATTATTAGTACTATTATTTTATTCTATTATATTATCAATGTTGTTGTTGTTGTTGTTGTTATTACTATTTTGTATAGAATGTTTTCTTCATAAATATGCCTTAGAATTTTATGAAAATCCATTCAAATCCACTTGTAAAAGAAATCCATGAATTTCGTAAAATGTTTGAGGCAAACACTCAAATGTGACGGTCACACAGGTTCTCTATGGTGTGATGGAGCCAAACCCGGATCTATTCAAACAAATTGGATCACATATAAAAGGTTCAAAACAGGGAAAAAAATTGGCTTTCCTATCTTTTCTTCCCTTTTCTCCTTTCTCTCCCCCACCGCCCTAATCCTAGAAAAATATCAGTCACACCTCATCAACTATTACGATATGAAAAGCCCGAAGAACATGGAAGAAAGTCCCCCTCCCTTTCGCTTCCTATCCCCGTCAATTTCAAACGTGATTGAGCCCGAAGGCCCACTTGGGGAGTCTGAAAAATCGTTGGTGGTGCACCTAGGGCCGCCACGTGGTGGCGGCGGTGTCTGACTTCCGGAAGTGGTGCAAGTTTTAACTGATTAATCTGTCAATCAAGAAGGATTCGTCCGATGGCCGGTGGTTCATGGATGGTGTGTATTGTATTGTTACTTATTTTATTTTTTAATTTTTTCAGCACTAGCCTACGAAGATCGTCTTCTTCTTCTTGTAACTCTTGTTAAGGTTATTCCCGACTCTCTTTCTTGGACTAATAATAGTCGGATAACTTTTCTGACGAAGTGGCATGAGGTTCCTGACATTCTTGAGCACGGCCCGACTGCAGAAGCCATGGACACACACGCTGCGGCTCTGACGGCAAGGTTTTCTACTGTCAAAGTTTTGGTACCTTAGTGAAAAGAAGTTGAATTCTGAACCGATGAGTTTTACGAAGCTAGGAGCTTATTTAATCACAGTCTCCTGAGTTTAATTCACTCAATTATTTTGAACACTGTAGGCTTTAATAATTTTAATCAACATTCAGGTGCATTATTATGTGTAATTATATATGGTTTAGGTTGCTTTACTGTGTTCCCCTTTCCAGATGATTGTTAGGCTATTTGCAAATTAAATTGTTAGACTGTAATCTTTCTACCTTTCTTTTCGATTTTTAAACTTTGAGAAAGTGGTAAAGTAAATAAGGATTAAGGATGGTGGAAATCAACTAGTGCATTTTATTGTTCTTAATTTCCTGGTTTTGGTTTTTGTTTTTAGTTTGTTAAATTTTATTTTCACAGTCTCATTTAAGTGTAGCGTGGATTTTGGGGAATACGAATATGTCTCTACGTTATTCAGAAATCATCAAACTAAAATAATAAGAATATTATAGCTTATTCATAAAACAGTATACTCATCTACATTAATTTTGTGTTAGTTTTCTTTATTTGTTGGGCCTCTCTTCTTGTCGAGCTTCTTCATGGCTCGAAAGAATTTAACGGGGAACCTAGTCTTCACGGAGCTAGGGTTTGTGGGTACAAGATCAAAGTCGAGGATTGCATATTTGTTTTTATTTATTCATATATTTTTGAATTCAAAAAAGTGTATTTGAAACTAGAAGTTTGAGATTAATGACACTGGTAACTTTAAGCTGTTAGCATATTTGTCACTTTTGATTTTTTTGCAGAAAAAGAGCTGTTACACAAATTATAGTAGTTAAGTTATAATATTGTCACTTCTTAAGATATTACTGTCACTTTATAAATAAAAAGTGTCACTTTCTAATGGTTGATAGTAATCGTTATTTATTTTTTCCTGTAAAAAAATGTCACATTTGCACCAAAATATGTCACTTTTGTCCAAAAAAGTTTCACTTTTGCTTTTTTGTAGAAAAAGAGTTGCTACACAAATTATAGTAGTCAAGTTATAATACTGTCACTTCTTAAGATATTACTGTCACTTTATAAATAAAAAGTGTCACTTTCTAATAGTTTATAGTAATCATTATTTTTTCTTTTTTTTCCTGTAAAAAACTGTCACATTTGCACCAAAGTATGTCACATTTGTCCAAAAAAGTGTCACTTTTGATTTTTTGCAAAAAAGAGTTGCTACACCAATTATAGTAGTCAAGTTATAATACTATCACTTTTTAAGAGATTACTATCACTTTATAAATAAAAAGTGTCACTTTCTAATAGTTGATAGTAATCGTTATTTTTTGTTTTTATATATAATATAGTAATCAAGCATTTAATGATTGCTATGCGATGTAATATCCCCAGTTCCTTATAAAAGAGTTAAAATCGCACACCTGCAATGATAATCCCTTACCTTACTTAATAATTAAAAAATAAAAATTAAAAAGGCACATTCATCTCAAAACCAAATATCAATGACTACTAAAATAATGTGATAATTTATTAAAAATATCTTAATCAAGAACAATGCGGCCGTGGCACTCAAAATTGAACCATTTCATAACAAGCACTCAATATTCAATCATAAACTTTGAACGTTAAAGAAACTAACTGTAGCTTATTACTTGCGGTCCTCTTTCTCATCTTCGCTTGATTTCATTCCTCCGAAGACACTTTTAGCCCAGAAAGTGTCACTTTTGGCCCGAAAAGTGTCACTTTTGACCAAAAAAGTGTCACTTTTGGCCAAAAAGGTGTCCTTTTACAGAATCTGCTTCAGGCGTTTTTACAAACACCTTGCGAGCACCACAAGTTTGGTTCAGATTTGGGCGATGGATTCATCGCCGCTCAACTCCTCAGAATTAGTTCCGTATACGGATTCATCTTGCTGTAGGTTGATTGAAATTTTTTCTTTGCATTAACCATGATTTTTCTCTAGAACTTACCTTTATTCCATCGCTCTAACAATGTCAAATGACATGATTTACATTCTCCTCAAATTCTTTAAACCAATCGGACCAATCCTCAAAGATCACAATACTCGAGGACGGATTGGTAGGTTGGCCATCGTCTGCAGTTGTTTCGTAACCCCAAAGCCAAGGTACGCTGAATTTCAAGAATTTTTGTGTTTTACTTGGGAATTTTTTATTTCTGGTAATTTCAGCGAGGAGAGAGAAAGGAGAGAATGATGTGAGCCGAGTTCCATCAGGTTTTTTTTTCTTTCAATGTGGACCCAATTTAACACACCAGATTTTGATATGGGTCTGGTATGGAGCTCCGTCACATAGAAGAGATTCGTGTGACCGTCACACAAGAGACCAACTCAATGTTTGAGGACACTGAGTTTTCGTAGAATTCATTAAAATTCAAGTTGACCAACACAAAATTTGATGTATTCCATAGAAATCAAAATCGAAGATACCTAAATTATTATGGAATTCTAAATTCCACTAAATTCCATGTTGGGGACACCCCTTAAATTTTTATGCTGTGCAATATAATACCAAGTACTCATTACTCTGTAACCAAGTACCCGAACATTTGGTCAAAAGGGGAGTAGCTTTAAACATAAATAGTAAGAAAATTTAAAAGGAGAATGGATCAAAAGTGAAAGTGGTTGTAGTATTTGGACTGTCTATATACGAGAGTACGTGAACTTCTAGAGGAGGTGGTCATAACTTACAAGCGTTTTGAGTCTGAGTTTCATATGGTTTTCTTTACGTGGAAGAATAATTCACCTACAAGCAAGGTTCAAAAAGGCGTGAGGTGTGGCAATGCGTCAATACCAAGTCTCAAGCCTTGAAAGAGTAGGCGTGCCTAGGCGAAACCTAGGCGTAAAAAGGCGTTTTCAAATATTTTTATTATTTTATTTATTATATTGTTATAATAAGTAAGAAAAAAATATATGTTTAACGAGTTTTCTATATATTTTTCAATATATACTAATCATCAATACAAAATCAACGTACTAATCACGGTGTCATGCTAGATGATCATACTTTTCAAATCATAAATTATACTTTTAATGTATAAAATCATACTTTTCAAAACAACTATTCACTTTTTTTTAAAAAAGTGAATTTCACAATAAAAATATGACGTTTTACTGTAAAAGTATGATCGCCTTCATAAGATATTTCTAGACGAATCGCTTTAGGCTCCTTTGTGGCTTGACCTTTCGGCACTGGGCAGGCGTCAGCCTCCCTTTAACCCTTTGAGCGAAAGGCGACAAAAGAAAAGGAAGGAAAATCCATGTGCCGACCCCATCATCTCCACCCCGTAGGAACTACGAGATCACCCCAAGGGCGCCTTCGGCATCCAGGGTTCGCGGACCGGCTATAGAACCCTGTTCAATAAGTGGAACGCATTAGTTATCCGTTCTCAGGTTGGACAGTAAGGGTCGGAGCTTTCTTGGGACTTGCACATGTTTCTTACAATAAATTTTGTAAAATATTAATTATTTGATCCTTTTTTGGTGTCATTATAGGTTTTTTAATATTTGGCTAAATTTTAAAAAAAAAAATAGGTTACTCATCTAAAAGGCATGTGCCTTTTCACGCCTAGGTGGTCAACAAAACAAGTTGACCGCCTTTTTCCACGCCTAGGCACTAGACGAGGTGTTTTTACCGCGTCTCACGCTTAGGCCCCGCCTTTTGCCGCCTTTTAGAACACTGCCTACAAGAGATTCAGAAATATAAATTCTTTATTTATGCTTTTATTTATTTGTTCAACTGTGTTATACATACACACAAATTGCCCAAATAAAAGTGACTTTTAAATCTATGAATAAACTTGAGTTTTAGAACTTTGATAGGTTAGTATAAAATTTCATAACGTCACTAGGAATTTTAAACTAATAGTATTAAATTGGAATATAAAGGATCTTTTTTTTTTACTAAATTATTTTAGTATAATTTTTTTTATTGAAAAATAAATATTGTTAGTTTTAGAACGAAATTGACGGATAAGTATGAAATTACATAAAATAGTTCAACTGGTGTAATATGAAATTCTACAATGTAGTATAAAAATGCGACAACAAAGTATGAAGTTTATCGAAGTAGGAAGTATGAAATTCTACAATGTAGTATAAAATTCATGATTATATGAAATTTCACGTTGTAGTATGGTATGGATTTTGGTTGGATTAAACTTTAGATAAAGAAAAAGAAAATTGAAAGAGCAAAAGAAATTAAAGGTAATTGAACTTTGTTGAATAGAATGTAGGCCTTCAGTTTAAAATGCCTTGAGAGACTGTTGAAAATGATTTTTCTGTTTCTTATAAAATTTTATATTTTAAATGATGCCTTGAGAGACTATTGAAAAATATACTTTGAAAGACATCGACCAAACAGCCACTGTCTAATGTACCGAATAGCAACATACAAACGGGACCCACAACGACCTCCCCTTCTTCTTGAGAGGGCGATGCTCTTTACCTGGGCTCCACTTTGTTACTTTGGCTATTATCTCCTCGTTTTTCTTTCTGCCTTCGGATTGGTTCAGCATGTTAGTCTGAGAAGGGAATTTAATTTAGGTTTAATTTAGGTTTAATTTGAAATTAAGGTTTCATTTAGGGTATAAATTAAAATTATGTAATAATTTTGGGTATAATTTATAATTCTAGTTTAATTTAGGTTTAATTTGAAATTAGGGTTTCATTTAGTATAAATTAAAATTGTATAATAATTTAAGGTATAAATTATAATTATAGTTGAATTTAGGTTTAATTTGAAATTAAGGTTTCGTTTAGTGTATAAATTAAAATTATGTAATAATTTAGGGTATAATTTATAATTATATTTTAAAATCTGTTTTTCTTTAAAATAAAAATCTGTTTTTTTTTTTAAAAAATAAAAATCTGTTTTTTTTTAAATAAAAATCTATTTTTTATAAAATAAAAATCTATTTTCTGTTTTTTTTAATTAGGGGATAAATTATAATTCTAGTTTAATTTAGATTTAATTTGAAATTAGGGTTTCATTTAGTATAAATTAAAATTATGTATTAATTTAGGGTATAATTTATAATTATAGTTGAATTTAGGTTTAATTTAAAATTAAGTTTCATTTAGTGTATAAATTAAAATTATGTAATAATTTAGGGTATAATTTATAATTATAGTTTAATTTAGTTTTAATATGAAATTAGGGTTTCATTTAGTGTATAAATTAAAATTATGTAATAATTTAGGGTATAATTTATAATTATAGTTTAAAAATATATTCTTCTTTAAAATAAAAATCTGTTTTTTTTAAATAAAAATATGTTTTCTTTTTTTTTAATTAGGGGATAATTATATAATTATTCTTCAATTAGGGTTTAATTTAGGTTTAATTTGAAATTAGGGTTTAATTTAGGAATAATTACCTAATTAGAGTTTAATTTAGAGATAATTACATAATTAGAGTTCAATTTATGAATAATTATATAATTAGGGTTCAAATTATGAATAATTATATAATTAGGGTTAAGTTTAGGAAAACCCCTATAATTAGTTCTATTTACGAATAATTATATTATTAGGGTTCAATTTAGAAATAATCACATAATTAGGGTTCAATTTATGAATAATTATATAATTAGGGTTCAAATTATGAATAATTATATAATTAGGGTTAAATTTAGGAAAACCTCTAATTAGGGTTCTACTTACGAATAATTATATAATTAGGGTTCAATTTAGAAATAATCACATAATTAGGGTTCAATTTATGAATAATTATATAATTAGGGCTCAATTTAGGAATAATTTTGTAATTAGGGTTAAATTTAGTAATAATCACCGAATTAGGGTTCAATTTAGGAATAATTAAGCTTGAGTAGATTCTGGAGTACACGTGTCTATAAAGAGCGCATACAACATTCATACAGAGATTGTCCTCCTCAAACGCACACCCCATGTCGGCTCCAAACATCTATAATTCAGCAGTAGATACAATCGATGAAGGCGTCTTTTTTTAGTGACCATGCTAGCAAGGATCCATTTGATTTTTGGAGCAGATATGGTGATGGTGGTCGAGGAAAACGATGATCTGTATTCGAATGTTGTGTGGCTCTTTATAGACAATACGTGTCTACTTCAGAATCTACCTACCTAGAAACAATCTTGTATCATAATTACCTAAATAGGGTTCAAATAATTTTAATATAAATTGTAGTTAATCATTATATTTTTAGTTAAAATTTGAAAATAAATTTATAGTTTTTAAAATAATTTTAAATTAAATAAAAACTTATTTAAAATTTAGTTTTTATTTTCTAGTTAAAATAATTAGGTTTCAAATAGAGTTTAATTTTGAAATAATTAGTTTATTTTCTAGTTAAAYATTGTATTAACTTAWATTATTAGGGTTTACTTTCAAGTTTAGATAAACTTTAGGGGCAAATTATATTGTGATATATGCATGTATGCACCCATTATATTGTATATATATTGTTCATGCACGGGAGGCCGTGGTGATCGGCTGGGATTTAAAAAAAAATTGTATATTTACATGCATGGGAAGCCGTGGTGATCGGCCGGGGTTTAATTTTATTTATATATATTATTGTCATTGGTGTTGTTGGTTGTATACCGTCGAATGTTGACGTGGGTTACGGCGCCGTCCGGGAGGTATTGTCCCTCCAATAGCAGGTTTTCAGTTTTTTTCTCTAAAAACGTGATAAGGTGTCACGTGGTTTTATTTAAATTTTCAAAATATTTTTCAAAAATGTGACGGTGGTAATTGCTTATTTGAACCTTGGCGAAGTGACGTGATGCATATAGATGACTTGTTTGAGAATTAATATCAAATAGAAAATTTTGAAACTAAGTTTTGAATTATTCCAATATTTCTTAGACCCGTTTGAGATTTAGTATCAAATATAGAGTTTGATACTAAATTTCGAATTGTCCCATTTTTGGACAGTTTGAAAATGTGACTTGTAGTATGGTTATCTTATGTGTATGTTTTTTTTTAGTTTTGAAATTTCGATTTCTGCATCTCTCTAATTGTTCTCGGGTGCACTGAAATATACATGCACTATGAGAACTGAGGGGAGATGCTGCCGAAATTTTGAATCTAAGAAAAATGCATATTTTAAGATAATACATACTACTAAATGTCACGTTATTGAATGGGATAGAAGCCTTACCAATTATAACTCCAATTACTCAAGATGTTCTCGTAATGCTGCCGAAATCTTGCCACCTTTATAATTCTAGAACACGCTTAACACTCAAAAATCTTAGGATGGCTGATGATCGTAGTTGGATGTACAAACGGAATATTTCCGAATTTCTAAATCCGGCGTTCGTGGCCGGTGTAGATAGTTTCGTACAATTTTCACTCACGCATGATTCTGCAGAGAGGGACGGTGATAAAAAAAATGCCATTGCCCACGAACTAAGTGTAGGAACTCTAGTTATAGGTCTATCGATGAGATAAAATGTCACATCGGTACCAAAGGGTTCATTGCTGATTACTACATTTGGACTCATCACGGGGAAAGAGATCACGTCTCATCGCCTACTGATATTGAAGTCGGGGGATCATCATCAAATACGTACGTCGATATGGTGCAAGATGTTGTCGGTCCCAATTTCGATATGAATGACATTGAGTTGGATGAATCAACTAATCCCGAGGCGAAGAAATTTTTTGATATTTTGAAAGTTGCAAAAAAAACCTCTGTATTTCGGCTGCGAGAAACACAATCGGTTGTCTTTAGTTGCCCATCTTATGAATTTAAAATCGGAGCATAGCATTTCTCAGAAATGTTATGATCAATTTATTGATTTAATCAAAGAGATCGTGCTAGAAGACAACAATGTTGCAGATAATTTCTAGCAAAGTAAGAAGTTTTTGAGAGGTATAGGGTTACCGGTAGAGAAGATAGATTTCTGCGTTAAGAATGGCATGATTTATTGGAAGGATGATTTGAATCTGGATAAGTGCAAGTTTTGTGATCATCCACGATTCAAACCCGCGAAGAAGGGACAAGCTAAACGGCACAAGTCCAACTTAGTTCCGTACAAGAGGATGTTTTACTTTCCTCTAACGGCCCGCCTGCAGAAGTTGTACGCATCTAAAACAACGACAAAAGATATGCGGTGGCATGCAAAACATACGGTAGAGGATGGTGTCATGCATCACCCGTCAGATTATGAGGCTTGGAGGTACTTCGATCAAACTCATCCAGATTTCGCTGCTGAAACTCGAAACGTAAGATTGGGTCCATGTAAAGACAGATTTTAACCTTTTGGAAGTTTCAGAAAATAATACTCTTCATGGACGGTGATTGTCACACCATACAACTTGCCTCCCTGGATGTGCATGAAAGAGCAGTATATGTTTCTCAACGTTCTCGTCCCGGGCCCACAAAACCCCAAAGATAAGTTAGATATTTCTTTACAGCCATTGATTGAGGAGCTGAAGCAGTTGTGGTCCGACGGTGCTCTCTCGTACGATGTATCTAAAAAATAGAACTTTCAGATGCGAGCGGCCCTTATGTGGACCATTAGCGACTTTCTTGCATGCTCGATGTTGTCCGGTTGGAGTACAGTCGGTCGAATGGCTTGTCCGTATTGCATGGAGCGTTCAGACACTTTTACCCTACAAAAGAGCATGAAATAATCATGGTTTGATAGCCATCGTAAATTTTAGAATGTGATCATCGACTTCGTAAAGATAAAAAACAACTTAGGAGAAATAGAAGGTTGAAGCTCTACCGCCGCACGTATGTTCTGGAACAGAAATTTTGGCCGAAATTGAACGGCTATGACTTCTGAAGGTAACCGATGAAAATGCAGAACATGTGAACGGACTAATAACAAAGAATAGTGGTTGGAGAAAAAGAAGTATTTTTTGGGATTTGCCTTACTGGAGCACTAACTTGATTCGTCATAATTTAGACGTATGCACATTGAGAAAAATGTTTTTGATAATGTGTTTAACACGGTGATGAATGTCAAAGGGAAGACAAAAGACACTTTAGAAATATAAAACGTAAATGCATACCTAACAGAATTAATCCAATTCTGAAACTTGATAGAAACTAAGTATGATATGAATGCTTTCAAGATTACCGTCTTTAGAAACATTTGCTATAAAATGCGACCTTCCCATTATTGGTTTCGGAATTAATTGATAATTTTCAAAATCTATTATAATTGATTCCATATTGTTCATTCCACTCGATATTGGGTTCACACTTGTATTGTTTTGCTCGTCTTCTGAGATAGTAACAAAATACATTAGTTTATGAAATCAATTCAAATAAAAAAGTATTGAATCGAAATAATATTTGATATAACTTGTTGATAGCCAATAAAAGAAATTTTAATTACATTGTATTGCATATTTTTATATAATTTAATTAAAGAAAATGTTCAAAGTATTTTTTAAAAAAATTTGATAAATTTGATATTGTTGGACTCACAATAAAAGAAATACAAAAAAATGTAAAACAAAATAACAAAAAACTCATAATAAAACCCAAAATGACATATAAGTGATTGTACATACATACATATTCAAATGGTCTTATTATTTTCAATATTGATTAGGGTATCTATCCTAACTATGTTAAGAAGATTCCTACATAATTAAAAAAAACTAATCCTAGGTGGGTTTTAATTAAAAAAATAAATTACATTTTTATATTAATTCTTATTATTTTTATATTAATTAGAGTATCTATCTTAATTATGTTAAGAAGATTCCTACATAATTAAAAAAA
>BMAC01000139.1:0-21424 GCA_014905375.1 Phtheirospermum japonicum
AAGTCTAGATTACAACCTTCAAAAGAAAATTCAAACTTCAACACAACTAAGATCCACAAATGAAGGAGGTGTCACCCTCTCCAACACTTGCTTAAAAACAACTAACTAACTACTAACTAAACTAAACTAAACTAGGGATTATAACTAGGTTTCTTGAGCAATGGAAATGAAAAAGGAGCTCGGAGGAGATAGAACAAGTCCACAACCACCAAGGAAGGAATAAGTTTGGTGGAGAAAGGGGCTAGGCTATTTTTATAAAAATGCAGGGTCAAGATCGTCAAAATGGGTCAAAAACCACAAAAATTCCTGCGTTTCAGTCGATCGACTGACATCCAGTCGATCGACTGCTTCATCTTCAAATGCTAAACTCACTGTTTTACAGTTAATTTGGTATGGTTCAGTCGATCGACTGAATGGCAGTCAATCGACTACATGTCAGTCGATCGACTGACGTGGCTGCTCCCGGCTCAAATTCTCTCGTTTCTGCTCTAGCCGTCTGCCGGTTGTTATTCCTTGCATGCTTTATATTCCCTTTCTTATCCATTCCAATCCGAGTCGAGTAGGATGCCTCCAAATATGCGCGGGCCCCGCTTGGGCATCCTACGGCCAGAAGTTCGAAAAAGAGTGAAAAACTACGAAAACATCACAAAAAAACCGCACAAATGATACAAAAACCTAAAACTAGCAAAATAGGCCAAAACGACTTCTAGTACCCATAAATGCAAGCAAAACACATGCAAACGCGACACAAAAAAGGGTACAAAAAATGCGTACAAATAGGTACAAATCAGCCAGCTTCTAACAGATCAATAACCACTTTGAAAAAAATAAAATCCATTAGTCCAGTCTGATTCACTAGCAGATAAACTTCTAGCCCAACCTGCAAAGTCTGTGTGTGTGAACAAATCAATGTAGATTGTTTTATAGGAATTCCAATGACATATTCCTTCATGCTTGTCTCTTTAGAAAGAGACTGGCAATGGAAGAATAACCAGTAATATTAAAAAACTAAACCTATTGATAATTTACAAAGCACAACACAAAACGAAAAGGTCAAGGGTTCTAAATGTCCACATTGGATGCAGCAACTTATGAGTGCTACCTTATAACTAGAAAACTAAGAATACGACCATTAGTCATTATAAAAAGGGATAAAGCTTGTCCTACTACAAAAAAAACATGAAAATGACGAAAGTCCGGTCTTACCGATGGACTCACCGACAAAAAGAATTATCAATGGATTACTGACGGACGTAACCCCTTGGTAGAATAGTCCGTCGGCAAGTTCTCGAGAAGTTAGCAGTAATTTAGCCTGCCCAATATGCCGACGGAAAATGTCTGACGACAATTTTTAATTAAAAAAAAATAATTGGATTTTTATTTGCCGATGAAAACCTAGCCGTCGGAAATATTAAAAAAAAATAATCAAATTTTTATTTGCCGACAGAGAAATAGCCGTTGGCAATTTAAAAAAATAATCAGATTTTTATTTAACGACAGAAAGGTAGCCATCGACAACACCGGATTCATTTACCGACGGTTTATATTCGTTGGACATGCTGAATTTTTTTACCGGCGGATTTACCGACAAAAATGGGTCTATCGGTGATGAGTCCCAGCTCTCAACACCGAGCTATCAACGATGAGCTTGTACAATAATGCTTATATCAAAAGAGATCGCCACCTCACATAGGAACTCATCACTCCTATGCATCAGGTCGCTACACTTCCAAACAGCTCGCCCAGCTCCCAGAAGGACTGCTCCTTCTAAGAAACGAGGTCGCTTACTAATATCCACATAAATACCTGCATGTTGGCGACGTGGATATTTGATCTCTTATCAGCTAGTTCCCCACATTCGGGTTGGTTTAGGTAGGAAACTAAGTAGAATGTAATCATGAGTTAAACCTAAAAGTCAATGTGGCGTACCCCTTATTAAATTGTGAAACCATCAACTATCACTTCTGACTTAATAATAGTAAATGCGCTTCTGCACCATGTCATACACGTGTTCTAGCCCATTACCTCGTAATATATTTAATCCATTGGGCCCAAAAACAAAAGGCCCGCAAAAAAACCCTACCAACTTCTCGCCTATCGAAAAATCTTTTTGTCTTTTCAATCTTTACGCCACCCAATACACATAATAACCCTTTGTCTTTGTTTATCTTCATTTACAAAAAATAAGAGAAAATTAACGCCATTTTTTTCTGCAAAAACTCCTTGCATATTCCTACAAAAATCATGGGCACAATGAATCTGCACCAAATCTGCCGATCAAGATTATGAGTAAGTCCCCTCAATCCCTTGTTCTAATAATAATTACTCTAATTTTTAATTGTTGTGTTGATGAGTGTAATTTTTCTGTCTTTACCCTTCCCATTATAAGACTGGTTGATGATGAACATAGCCTCACTCAACTCCGATTCCCAAAACCCTAACCTTTAAAACCGAGATTTATCATCTGATACCGAATCAGCAGAAATTCTTCTCACATGATCTATTATGAAAAGAAGCACACCTAGACTCCAACCCCATCTCACCAACTAACCAGAAGGAGATATTCCCTGGACCGAACACAAGGCTCAAACTAGAGCCTAAACCAAACAAATTCTTGAAGGGATCCCTATAGTAGAACTTGAAATGCCTTCAACCTCTGAACATTCCTTGCCAACCCATATTATCTCTGTCGGCTCATGTTGACCTGCCCGTACTTCCCCGAGCTACCAGGATAGCCGCGCAAAACCATTGGGTGTTCCCTAACCGGAGTAACCTTAAAGATTTTATATAATCTCTCAACCTCCCCAAAATCGTCAAAGTGACTTTCCAAACATTCTTCAAACTAATCCAGCAAACCCCCCCTTTAAATCACATAACCCTCTTCGAGGAAAACCTAAATGTGGGCTTCAAATTCCCTGTACATCCTTTCCTTATAGCTATGTCTGCGAAGTAGAAGGTCGCACTCTTGCAGATGACTCCCAACTCCACTAGATTCTTAGTTGGATATATAATTCTTTGTAATTAATATAAAGTAGAGCCCGGTATAGGTTTCTTTCAATTTCTCTTTAAAATAAAGAACCAAAAAGATTCCCTCTACCTCTCTTCGAGCCAGAAGAGACGTTTCTTGGTAAACCCCTCATCGAAAGTCCATGAGTGGAGAGTTAATTTCTTCTTTCTCTAAAACCCCAAAGCCTGGACTTTTTACACTGAGTGGCAGGATTCAACTCCTGAACAAGACTCAATACCCTCCATGAAAGATCAGCCCACACTTTTACAACAATACTCCGACCTCCTTGAAAGCTGAAGTACAAAATCCTGTAATGTTATGAGGCTTACAGATTCGGAGGCTAATTTTATGTTTGTAGGTCTTAGCCCGCGACCTACGCACTTGACCTGATCTGAGTTCGGTAGGTTACTGCATTATCTCAAATTTATTTAAGCATTATTATCCAAACATAAGAGATAAATAGTCTTCCTTCTTCATGCAGATGATATTATTGCCAGCTGCTTATCCTCGAGCTCGGAGGGAGGTGCCACTGTCCAGCTTAATCCTAGACCAACAATAATGTCGGCACTGCGACCTATGGTTCTTGACATGGATGAAGAGCTAAATCTCACCATGGCTACGAAAGATGGACGGGAAAAGCTTGCTGGCCTTGAGGAGCGCATGCCTCTTTGAGAGGTGCTTAATAAGAGAAAGAGAAAAAGAAAGGTCAGCGAGCGAACTCCATTGCAACAAGCAGCCCCAACTCCCAAATGTCAACGTTTCCAAAAGGCATCGGCTGCTTCTGCTTCAAGTCCCCCAAATTTGGAGAAGAGTCTAGCTCAATGTGGTGGTGCCTAAGAGATCAAATCTCTTCTTCACAAATATGCAACGACCCAGGTAGCTTAATATCCCAAAATATCATATCATAGCAGATTATAACATATCTAGTCTATAACATTCTCTTGTGACTTTTTCGTAATGTAGTTAAAACCCTTGATGACTACCCTTTCCAGCCACTTATCAACAATGACCCCCGAGAGCAAGCTACAAAAAACCTCTGACGAGCTGGCGGCTCAAGCATAAAAACAAACTCAACAACTATCTTTAACACAAGGAGAGTTGGACGAATCACGTCTCCAGCTAACAGCCCGGGAAGAAGAGCTCAACATCGCCAAGAGCAAACTGGAAACCATGAGGGATGAAGCCAATCGCTTAAGGGGGCATGTAATGGAAGCAGAGGGACAGCTACGACAAAGCTATGAATAGATGAAGGTGCAGTCCGCCTTGCTCGTGAGTAAGCAGTTGCTGAAGGAAAACTTGAGGGCTGATGGAAGGTCACCAAACGTTTTTGAAGAGTGATGTTGACAAGAAGTTTACAGATGCATATAGGGAGGAGCTGCTAAGGAAATACCGGAATACAACACACTACTTGGGCAAAATGGTAAGAGGAGCTCAAGAATGGTTCAACTTCGATATAGAACGGATCAAGGCTCAACTTACCGCAGCCAACATCAAATTCAAGCCGAATGTGGAGACCATGAACACCAAGCTTCCTAACATCTCATTCTGGAAGGTTGACATGAGCAAGTCCGTAAAATCTAAGTGGTGGATCCCCTGCAAGGGTGATGCCTTCTTGAAGGCTGGACTTGCTACCAAGCTAAAGGCCTCTGTAGATGAGTTGGTTTCTGATTGTAATCCCTCATAATTCTCGAGCTTCTTTTGTAACTTAACATTATTTCCTTATGATTCTGAATGGCTCTGTATGAACAATCTTGAATTTCTAATATGACTTAGACTTATCATAGTATTTCTCCTGGTCATAAGTTTCATTAGGTACGACCATGAATAATATGAATCATAGGTCGCCGAATCACAATGCAAATAAACTAAAAACAATCCAGATCACACTTAGTCCCCCAAGTTAATGTAATGTGATAAAAAACCCATCATACTAGCTTCCTCATAGTATCGCATGGACCTAGTTTCCACAACAAATTTTGGACATATGGAGATCGCAAAAGAGTGTATAATCCCAAAAACTTGCAAGCAACATGCAAATCAAACATGTTCGTAATTGAAGAAAAACATGTAAATCAAACATGTTTGTCTTCCAAACATCCCTTAATATGTAAGTCAAACATATTCAAGCATATGTGAGAACACGTAAATCAAACATGTTCTCAACAAATCACACAAAACCAAATAAATTACATAAATCTAAGCATAGCCACAAATCTAAACACATAAAATCAGGAAAAGCACATATGACCAAGCCACGCACATAAAACCAAACAAAACACATAAGGCCGAATCAATAGCATATAAGTCACACCTGAGAACTTAGAGGAAACATGTAAGTTAAGCAGGCCTCCCCTCAAAACATCCTAGAATATGTAAATCAAACATATTCAAGGATATGCAAAAACACGTAAATCAAACATGTTTTCACTTAAAACCAGCCATTGCCATGCCCATAATTACGATCACCGACCTGATAAGAGCGTCGTGACTTATCCATATAGATAAAACCATGGAAATTCATAGAATGTCATAAGAAGTCCTTTCCTTATTTATTATTTATAAACATCAGCCCATAGTGGGTGAAAAGTGCGACACAAGTACAAGTTCACCGCTGACCTAAAGGAGCATCGGTTCATTATAGAAATAAGTAAAGATAGAGTTATGAAAAGTATGAGACTATCTTCCAGAGAGCTAAGCATAGTACTTATTCAAGTGGCAGACATTCCAACTTCTTGCTAAAGCTTTTCCCTTTGCATCTTCAAGCATGTGCGCTCCCCATTGTAATACCTTAATGACCTTGAATGGTCATATCCAGTTTGGATCCACTTTCTTAGTGGTGTAGATTGCATCAGCCCACTTCCAGATGAGGTCGTCCACTTGGAAGTATCATCGTTTTACTTTTTTGTTATAGGCCGCCTATATTTTTTGTTTGTATCTCTCCACATGTGTTGCAACCTTATCGCGTATCTCATCAATTGTTTCGATGGATCCTCTGGCTAGTCTCTCATTTTGTTCTTCGTTGAATATTAATAGCCGGTGTGATCCTCCAACTATTTCTGACGGGATAACAACTTCCATTCCATATACTAGGCTAAAAGGTGATTCGCCAGTAGTAGTTCACGAGTTTGTTAGATAAGACCATAAGACGGATGTGAGCTACTCATGCCTGTCACGCGGGTGACCCAGATTCGATCCTCGGCAATGGCGCCATTTTGTTAGAAGAGTTTTCGTGGTGTTGAAATAATCAAGGGGTTCTTGGCTCGGTATTATTGGATTTCGATTCAATTGAGAGAATCAAAATGTTTCAAGCTTTGAAAAGTAAAGGGAAAATGAAAATAAAGCAATAAACCTAATTAAACTAAACTAGAAATTGAAATTGCATGATGGTAGGATGTGATTAGCATGGATTTGTCTTGGTTTTTATTAGTATTTTAGTTTATTTTTCTTATTATTTTTGGTATAAGTTGGACGATTTAAGCTTAATCTCGTATTTTTATAATTCCAGCTTATTTAACCGCATTTTGATCGTAATTGATGCAAGTAGGTGATATTTCGTTAATTTTCACCTTACATCTAAGTAACCGGAAAATTTCAACGCGTAATAGATGAGGTTCGATGTTCAAGAAGTGAAGAACAAGCTTTCCGGTGAAACGAGTAGCAAAAGCTCGAGAATTGGAGGCAGACGCGCAGTCGCGTCGACTGACGTGATCGTCAATGCTCCGATGACGCGAGCCATGATCCGCATCAGTCGACGCAGTGTCGACGCACCATCGACGCGAGACATGATCCGCGTCAGTCGACGCAGCGTCGACGCGCTATCGACGCAACTTGCTGAAGCGTCGATGTCGGTGCACCGATGTCGACGCAACGTCGACGCAACTTGCTGAAGCGTCGATGTCGACGCACCCAGTCGACGCGCACGCCCAGGCAGCACCGATGCCGAGCACCAGCGTGCGTCAGTCGATGCACCGTCGATGCGACGGCCCAGAATTCGGATTTTAGGGTTTCTTGTGCGCCAAGTCATGAAATAACTATATAAACCCTTCATAATTCGGATTAAACACACAACCACGACCCAAAACACTTACCTAGGGTTGAGAAACCTATTTCCAACACCCTACAACATATTTTCAAGATCTACGTTGAAGATTTAAGATCCGAAGCACCAAGACAAAGATGTTCGTTCAAGCTCCGATTTTCTCGACCAAGATCAACCATCGGAAGTCCGATTTCCCAGCAACCTTTCAGCATATTTAGCTATTTAATACATTCTCTAAACTCTAGTTATTCCTAGTTTAATTGTAGATAATTCATGTTTAATTATTTCGTTTGAGTTTTTAGTTTCGTTTATTTATTTCGAATCGTTTGAACCATTGAATCGCTGAAGCTTTGAACCTTAGATTTCGTTTTTAATAATTAGTTAGTTGCTGCGTTTTATCTTCGTTCATGCTTGGTGATGAGATTGTTCATGCTTAGTTCATTTATTGCTTATGCTTGGTTAATTAGTTTATGATATGCAATTGCTTGGGAATTTTAGAATTAATTTTGTTCTTGAGAATTCATATGCTTGATAGTCATAATCGTAGTTCAATCCATGTTAGTTAATTATAGTTGGTTAATTAGTTTAATTTAATTAGTTCAAGACAGTTAGTTATTGCTTTTTAATCCCGTAGTTATAATTTTCAAAAACCAAATTTATACAAGTTCTCGTGCTAAACATTGTGATTAAACAAACATTAAAAATTCTGAACGTCGGTCCTTGAGAGACGATTCGAGTTAATCTTTCTAAACCTACACGCGATCCCGTTATTTTGCGGGCGAGCTATTAAATTTCTGACAATTATTTATAAAGTAGGCACACGTAAAAGCTCGAATCAAAAATTGGCGCCGTTGCCGGGGACTTAAATAGGTTTTGATAATGTTTGTTCGTGTTATTTTATGATTTTCCGTTTATTTGTATAAAGGTTCTTTGTTTTCCACTCGATGCGTTGATATTATTTGTTGTTGATGCTAGGACGTCGAGGTCTTAGAAACGAACTTGCTATATATATAGACAACATCGAACGAGTTGGGAGACCGAGAAGACTCTTTCATTCCCCTTACGCAATTAATCGTAATACAAATTCGGCCAACATGTCAAACACTACCCCTGTTGGAGGCCGAGGACCAGGAGGAAGAGGAGTAGGACGAACGAATGGTGGCCGAGGGCAAGGAAATGACAATAATACCCCTCTACGATACCAACCATATGGGATGCCACCTACCGATGATCTAAACTTTGGAGACCCACAAGTCGACAATCGTCAAGAAGATCCACCGATTCTTGATCCTAATCAAGCGCATAACGACGGAAACAACCAAAGGATCAATAACGAAGAGAATCAAGAAGGAAAACAGTTCCTCAATAATCCAAACAACGGGGAGCCCCAAGGCCAAGATAATCGTCAAGCAGTGATTCAAGGAAATTAAGTCAACCATCCACAGCACTTTAGGAATCGAGCGGAAGCTCGAGCATACAACGCTCGTGCAAACGAGGAGTTCTTACATAACCAAGTTGGTAATGGCGGGCCCCAGCCCCAAAATAACCAACAACACAATGAGAATTTAAATCAGGAGCGAGCACCGTACCATTTCCAAAATAGACGAGGAGGACGGCAGTACTATGATGGTGAAAATGACGATGCACTAGACGATGAATATGAGGATGAGAACGAGTTTAATGAAGATAATTAATTTGAGGATAGGGACGATTTTGGAGGGAGACGTGCGAATTTTTGAGGAAGACATGCCCCTCGATATCAAAACATATGAAAACAAGATGATCTCGCATGTCCAACCATTGGACCATATAGCTCAGCGATAGTTTTAGGCCAAGCGGCTAGGAACTACAACCTGAGGACCGACGATTTGAATAGACTACCTTCTTTCTATGGTTTGCCGAATGAAGACCCACTCGAGTTCGTTCGAGAACTTTACATAGCACTTTCTGCGATTCAAGATCGAGGACTCAGTGAAGGTCAGCTTAGAATGAGATACTTCCCTAGTACCCTGAAAGATAAAGCGAAACAATGCTTTAATCAATTGCAACCTAATTCCCTAACAAATTGGGGGATGGTTTACAAGAAATTTGTGGGAAGATTTTACTCGGCCCAAACGATGACAAAGTTGAGGAGGGAAATTTCCAACTTCGAGCAATTGGATGGTGAATTGTTTCACGAGGCATGGGATCATTTTAAGGAGCTCCTGAATGCATGTCCACACCATGGTAACAATGACGAAAGGGTCAACAATTACTTTTATGAAGGATTATTGAAGAATTTCAAGCAGCAAGTGGAAATACGAGCAGGAGATTTTGGGGGCTTAACCGCGGAAGAAGCACGAGATCTTTTTAAATTAATAAGTGACAAGTTGAGGCAAACAAGTTCAAGGCCTCGAAAACTTAGAGTGAATGAGGTTTCAGTTGCGCGAGCGGAGGATGACAAGATCGATAAACTTACAAAGCAAGTGGAGTTATTGACGAACATGATGATGAAGCAACAATCGCAACCTTCGCAAGAGACATGTGGAATTTGTGGAGCATTTGGACATGGAGCGAATGCGTGTTCGGTGACTTTTGACGATGAATCGAACATAGAGGTCAATGCCGTGCAAAATTTCCAACACAACAATTCTGGGCAGAAACCCACAAACCAATTTCAGGCACAGCGTGATTATCCTTTTTTCAAGTGGGGTCCTGAGAACCCACATTATGCGCCGATGAATCCACAGACCGACCCACGGTATCTTCCTTCACCACCATCGCCTACAAAAGGGCAAACGTCAAATCCGGTTAAGCCAAATGATCAATTGTTGGTGTGGCAGCAAAATCAAGTGACTGAGACGCTCATAATAGAGAGGGACTTGTAAAAGTGAATGCAAAGATAGACGACCTCTCAAAAAGAATGAATAGTATTGACAGTCTCTCCAAGATAGTGCATGATCTTGCTAAGAGTGTGGAGAGGATTGATAGGACAATAGGACAAATGGCGACTGACATTGCGAGATCAAACAAGGAAAAGGACAAGTTTCCAAGTCAAATGGAGCAAGCCTCAGCGATTAAAGTCCTACGCAGTGGAAAAGTGATCGATAATGGAGTCGAGATAAATGACGGAGGGGATGAAGAGATGACGGAGAGTTCAACGCCGGCATCGCCAAAGAGAGATGAATCCAAGCCGATAGAAGAATTGCATAAGACACCAAACCCTTACATTCCGGGACCTTTGAAGGGGAAGCTCACAAACAAGACTCTCACTTCACCGATAATCGAGAAAGTTCCATTTCCAAGCCGTCTTTGACCAGCAAAAGAAAATAAGAAGTTCATGGAGCTTTACAACTTGCTGAAGAATGTCAACATCAACCTTCCTCTTTTGGATGTGATCAAAACGATGCCGGCATATGTGAAGTTCTTCAAGGAGCTTGCTACAAGACATAAGCATTCGGAGATAAATCAGTACGTTTCTCTGATGATGGAGGTGAGTGCGCTATGCAAGCAACCACTGCCTACGAAGGAGAAAGACCCTGGAAGCTTTTGTGTCAATATTACATTGGAGAATGGGCAACAAGCGCGTGGAATGCTTGATCTTGGCGCGGGAATTAACTTAATGCCGCATTCCCTTTATAAGCAATTTGAATTAGGACCATTGAAGCTGACAAGGATGCGTCTCCAATTAGCGGATCGTTCAATTCGCCAACCATTGGGAATTGTTGAAGACGTTTTAGTGAAAGTAGGAGAGTTAATAATTTCGGTAGACTTCGTAGTGCTGGATGTTGGGGAGATGCCGAGTGCCGACAAGGGGCATACTATTCTTTTAGGCCGTCCATTTTTGTCTACCTCCCATGCGGTGATTGATGTGAACAAAGGGAGGATGAGCATGTCTGTTTTGGGAGAGACGGTTACTTTTTCTTAGAAAGATATAAATAGTTGCCCTGCACCATTGATGGAAGAAGAAGAATGTTTGTTCGTTGACCTAGTAGATGCATGCGTCCGAGAGCTTAAGAGCATAACGGTTTTGGACGATATGGCAGTCGAGGACGCTGATGATTTTCTAAGTGGGGAAGAGATAGCTGAGCTATTTGGTATTGATTTTCGTGACATTGGAGTGGACCTTGCGATTATGTACCCCGACGAAAGATTTGAGAAGGAGTTTCAAGCAAGTGACATGGTGGAGTTAGGTGATCAACCGCAAGTCGAGTATTGATCGTTGAAACGCGTCAAGCATGCGACGTTAAATGTTGCTCTTCTTGGGAGGCAACCCAAGCGTTAGTTTTTCTTTAATTTTTATTTCGATTTTTTTTAGTGTATTTTTGTTTTTATTGTGTCAATTGTCGTGGTGCGTTTATGTGTGTGTTAATGTGCAGGAAATCTGATTTTACGATTTCATCTCCACCAATCAAGGTCACAATCCGACCCAATTTAGCCGTAGTCCGGCAACCTTTTGATGAGCCGCAATCCGGCCAATTCAATTCCACACGATGTGCCACCGGGTACTTGCGCGCAACACAATTGACTACAATCATTTTAATTCAAGACAATTCCAATCACGTGTTCAAGACGAAGGATTATTGCACAAACATTTTGGAAAGACTCAACTATCGAGTTTTCAGGGATGTCTTCTTATCTCCCTTGCTTTTATTTTTCTTTATATTTATGGCAATCAGGAGTTTGCCACATTTTTAATGGGGGGGATGGTTGAGTGTGAATTATAGTTGAAATTTGTGCAAATTTAAAATCTTTCGTGGGTTTGTAGTGCTAAATTTTACGTTATTGATCACTATTTCTGCGCTGTATTATGTTTGTATGGCTTGCCTGTCAAAGTTAGCTAAGTATGATTTGAGGTTTTTGTCTTTTGAGCGTGCATAAGTGCATAAAAACTTTCAAAATTATTATTATATATTTGTAAAATGGTACTTTAACGCAATTGATTTCGCGAAACCTTAAAGACAGTGTGAATTCAAAATTTTTCATGCAAAAAGCCTATAAGTAGCCTGAGTGATTATCATCATTGCATGTGCTTGAATGAGTTTTGATTTGAGATCTCTTTGAAATCTCTGTGTGTAGTTGACTTTGAAAATGACATTAAGGCACATATACAACCCTATTCCGGCCATATTCATATATTTTAGCCACTATAAATTCCAAATGAGCCCCTCATAGCCAAATAATCCATGCCTATAGCCATGAGTGTTTTTGAGTCGATCCCTACAACCGATTAAAAGCGTGGGGTAGGAGTTGGTAATTTTTATTGGTTATTAGTGTTTTGGAGTTTTTACAAGGGATTTATGAATTTTTGTAATAAAGGATCACCATCCTTCAATAAAAAGAGAAAAAAGGAATGACCCCATAAAAAAAAGAATAAAAGGGGATATATAAAAAAAAGAGAAAGAAAAAGAAGGATGGTGGATCGTGTTAAGTCATTGCCTATGCGCTAATAAGGCTTGTGTTTTATTGTTTATGTTATTATGAAGCCTAATGTTTAAAGGCAAAGAGTTGAGTTGTAATAAGAAGCATATCATGAGCTTCAATTGTGTTAAGTGGTTTGAGCTTCAAGTTGGTTTTAGAGTTACGAGTTGAGAAATAGCCTATGTTCAAAGGCTACGTTATGAGAGTTAAGTGAGGTTTTTATTTTTGAACGAGGTGAAGCAAAATGCTTCGTGATTAGATTAGGTTGGGTGAGTTATTTAGCCACACGACTTATATATCCCATACCCGTCCAAAGAGCCTTACATTACAACCTGCGAAGACCTTTTCCAATTCTTAGTTTTGACAGCACACTTAATTTGCGATTGAAAAGAGATTGATTTTCTGTGCTTATTTTTTTTGTGCTTGTATTTGTATGATTTGAGTGTATACACGTCCCATGAAGAAAATACTTGAGTGCTTTGAGCGAACACCCCTATATATTACCCTTTTGAGAGGATGCATGATTTTGTTTTTGGAGCGACAATGTAATAAGGGTGGAGTGTTTGACGTTGCATTACTTGTATCTATATTTTCAAAATTATGTATGTAGCATAGCACGACTCATTGCTTGAACTGATTTTCACTCTTGTTATACTTTGAAACTATCGTTTGTTCGAGGACGAACAAACCAATAAAGCGTGGGGTGGTTGATTAGCACGGATTTGTCTTGGTTTTTATTAGTATTTTAGTTTATTTTTCTTATTGTTTTTGGTATAAGTTGGACCATTTAAGCTTAATCTCGTATTTTTATAATTCAAGCTTATTTAACCACATTTTGATCGTAATTGATGCAAGTAGGTGATATTTCGTTGTTTTTCACCTTACAGCTAAGTAACTGGAAGAGTTCAATGCGTAATAGACGAGGTTCGATGTTCAAGAAGTGAAGAACAAGCTTTCCGGTGAAACGAGTAGCAAAAGATCGAGAATTGGAGGCAGCCGTGCAGTCGCGTCGACTGACGCGACCGTCAACGCCAGCCATGATCCGCGTCAGTCGACGCAGCGTCAACTAACGCGACCGTCAATGCTCCGTTGACGTGAGCCATGATCCGCATCAGTCGACGCAGCGTCGATGCACCGTCGACGCGAGCCATGATCCGCGTCAGTCGACGCAGCATCGACGCACTGTCGACGCAACTTGCTGAAGCATCGATGTCGGCGCACCGATGTCAATGCAACGTCGATGCAACTTGCTGAAGTGTCGATGTTGATGCACCCAGTCGACGCGCACGCCCAGGCAGCACCGACGCCGAGCGTTAGTCGATGCACCGTCGACGCGACGTCCCAGAATTTGGATTTTAGGGGTTTCTTGTGCGCCAAGTCATGAAATAACTATATAAACCCTTCATAATTCGGATTAAACACACAACCACGACCCAAAACACTTACCTAGGGTTTAGAAACCTATTTCCAACACCCTACAACATATTTTCAAGATCTACGTCGAAGATTCAAGATCCGAAGCACCAAGACGAAGACGTTCGTTCAAGCTCCGATTTTCTCGACCAAGATCAACCATCCAAAGTCCGATTTCCTAGCAATCTTTCAGCACCTTTAGCTATTTAATAAGTTCTCTAAACTCTATTTATTTCTAGTTTAATTCTAGATAATTCATGTTTAATTATTTCGTTTGAGTTTTTAGTTTCGTTTATTTATTTCGAATCGCCTGAACCATTGAATCGCTGAAGCTTTGAACCTTTGATTTCGTTTTTAATAATTAATTGGTTGCTGCATTTTACCTTCGTTCATGCTTGGTGATGAGATTGTTCATGCTTAGTTCAGTTATTGCTTATTCTTGGTTAATTAGTTTATGATATGCAATTGCTTGGGAATTTTAGAATTAATTTTGTTCTTGACAATTCATATGTTTGATAGTCGTAATCGTAGTTCAATCCATGCTAGTTAATTCTAGTTGGTTAATTAGTTTAATTTAATTAGTTCAAAATAGTTAGTTATTGCTTTTTAATCATGTAGTTATAATTTTCAAAAACCAAATTTATACAAGTTCTCGTGTTAAACATTGTGATTAAACAAACATTAAAAATTCCTAACGTCAGTCCTTGAGAGACGACTCGAGTTAAGCTTGCCAAACCTACACGCGATCCCGTTATTTTGCGGGCGAGCTATTAAATTTTTGACAATTATTTATAAAGTAGGCACACGAAAAGGCTCTAATCAGGATGCCTCTATCGTATGCTTTAATTGAAAATGCGAGAAATTAATGAAAACAAGTAATAACAAGCATTGTTTCACCAAGTACAAGCATGCAAGCACAAGGTACAACTATGCATAAAAACTCAAATAATGAAAATTAGTAAAATTTGAAAGCATGAATGGATAATTCAATAAAATTTGATATGAAAGTTTAAAACTTTAAGAAAAAAAACAAGCAACAAAGATTAGATCTAAGATTTAACCTAAAACTATGCATGAAAATAAAAACAAAAATAAAGCATAGGAAAAACTCAAAATCAAGAGGATCCAAGAGCCGATCTATGATCTAGTGTGTCACTCATCTAGATTACATAGCCAATTCATAAGTTTCATCATGAATTCAAGGTGCTAAGACAAAAAGCATAAAATGAACAAGAAGCATGGAAATGAAGAACAAAGCATAGAATTAAAGCATAAATCATTAAATTGAAAGGAAACTTACTTGAATTAAAGGAAAGAGTAGCAAGCTTGAATTAAATTGTATCAAAATAAACAATCCAAAGGAGTATTTGGATTCATCTTAGGCTTACAAACCCAATGAGGTGCTTTAAATCTAAATCTAGAAAAAGAAATTACATCAAAGCTTGAAATTGAATCTAAAAACCTAAGAGAGAGAAATTGAATCTAAGAGCTTGGAGAGAGGATTTTTAATCCCAAACCCATACTTGGGATGGGAGAAAATGAGAGGTCTTTTTACAAAATGAGAGAAGTCTCCTATTTATACTACAATTAACTGGGTTTAAATGGGCCAAAATAGGCTTAGAGGCTTGAAATTCCCAGGTTTGACCCAGAGGCACCTTCCTAGACCCTTGGCAAGCTTTTTGGCACATTTTTGCTCAATTTGGCTCGAGGTGGCTCGCCCATGGCTCGATGTGGCTCGGCCATGGCCGAGCCTGGGCGCTAGGCACCGGGCTGGGCATGATGTTGGGCGTGGCCGTGGGCGCTGGCAGTCGAGATGGGCGTGAGTTTGGGCATGGAAGCAGGCGTGCGCGGGCGTAGGAAACGGGCACGCTGCTAGGCGCAGGGTTGGGCAAGGGAGGGCGCATGCGCGCGGGAGCTGCCGAGACCGTGCACGCGCCGGCGGGCGCTGCCTGCCGAGCGTGTGCGGGCGCTGCGCGCAGGGGTCGGCAGGCGCCGGTGGCTTCGGCAGGGGGCGTGCTGGACGAGATTTTGGGCATGCCTGGTATGCCTTTTCATGTGCCAAGGGTGTGGCATGGATTTAGGCGTCTTGGGCACGGAGATGGGCTAACTCCAGAATGTTTTGCCCTTTTGAAGCTTGCTCTTGGCACCAACTTGGGCATACAAATATGCACGACTTGACTTGAACTTTGGCCCTCAATGCCTTGGCCTATAAAATAGGAATTTTTGAAAATAAAAACACAAGAACTACACCAAACCTCCAATTAATTGAAACCATTTAACCCAATTAAATATAAAATTAACAAGAAACACGAAAAACAACAAAAATAAGAAAAACAACCTAAAAACCTAATTAACCGATTTAAAAACCGCTAAAATCAATATAAAACCCTAATTAAAAATGAGAGAAAAACACAACAAGTATAAGAAAAACACTCATGCCAAAGTCCCCCTACTTTCTCAAGTCGTAATTTAATCCCCTGCACAATAATATGGTTATTAACTTCAACTTGTCCATTAGCTTGAGGATGTGTTACAGAGGCAAATCGCAGCTTCATCCCCATTGTTTTACACCATTCTTGGATCATTTACAGATTAAATTGGGTTCCATTATATGACACCAGAACCACGAAACGCCGTACCAACAAAAAATGCAGTTAAAATAAAATTCATGATATTCTGCTCGTCGATGCCCATCACAGCCTCGGCCTCCACATACTTCGTAAAGTAATCCACCACGACCACCAAGTGTTGTTTGTTGCCGGATGTTCTTGGGAAGGGACCTAGAATATCAATCCCCCACTACGCAAAGGGGCAAGGCGAGATCATAATCATCATATTCTCCACGGGCACATGAATAACAGGCGCGTGCATCTGACATTTCTGGTAGGTCATATCGAGCTCGCCCGCCATACTTTTCATCCCTGCCCAAAAGAAACCAGCTCGCAATGCTATCCCTACAGTATCCTTCTTGCATGATCGTCACATTATCCTTCTTGTATTTCCCATAGCACCACGAACCCTTCCTCCTTCAACAAACACTTCATGTATGGGCTGAATCGCGACCTCTTATATAGTTCTCCGTTCATCAAACAAAATCGTGTCGTTGTCCTGGCTTCCATAGTCAATAATCGTGTATCTCTCGCGATCACCTTATCGAGGGCCCCCCAAATTGGTGTTTGCCAATACTCCTTTGTGTCAATCTCCATAAACTCCTTTCCTTTGTCCACGCTACTGTATCTAATTCCATCAACGTGACTTTCCTTATGTCACAGGTACCTAATGTTCCCGCCATCCTGGTGACTTGATCAGCTCGAATGTTGTCATCTCGTGGTAGGTATTCTAGCTTAAACTCCTTAAACTGCATCGCCGCTTAACTTAGATTTTTCAAGTATTCCTGCATACGCTCTTCCCTTGCTTCAAAGGACCCATCAAACTGGCGACCTACCAATTGTGAGTCTGTGTAAGCCTTAATCTTCTGTGCTCCTAGGTCGTGTGCCATTTTTATACCCAGTAGTAGTGCTTCGTACTTTGCTTCATTGTTGGAGGCCTTAAACCCCAGCTTGATCACAAAATTGAGATTATCGTCGTCTGGACTAGTCAAAATAATATATAGCCCAACCCTCGATGCCATAGTCGATCCATATGTATGTAGTAGCAATGCCCTCTGTTCTAACTCTTGTTCGGTAGAGCGCACCATCTCTTGCAAGAAATATGGTAACACCTGTGCCTTGATAACCATTCTAGATAGTTACAACACATCATATTCGATGAGCTCTACTGCCCACTTCACCAACCGTACGAACACGTTCGGATTACTTAAGACCAGTTTGAGAGCTAAATTGGTGTGAACCTTAACCTTGTGGCCCAAAAAATATAGTCGTAGCTTCCTCCCCGCACAGATTAGCGCAAATCCGCCTTTCTCCTGCTTGGATTAGTTCCACTTGTCTCCTCGCAGCATTCTGCTAATATAATAGATGGGATTTTGCACACCCGCATCCTCCCTAATGAGCACTGAGCTTACCGAGACCTCTCCACTATATATATATATATATAATATTAAGTACTCGCCCGACATTGGTTTGGTCAGTAATAGTATTTGTGCCAGGTACTCTTTAAGCTTTTCAAAAGCGTCTACGACCTCTTTTGTCCATTCGAACTTGGATCCCTTCTGAGCGTCCTGAAGAAGGGCACGCCCTTTTCTGGGGAGACCTTGAAATAAAATGGCTAAGACCTGTAATTCGACCAGTCAGCACATGTACATCACGTACCATTCGCAGATGTGGCATCTCCATAAACGTTTGCACTTTCTCCGGGTTTACTTAAATACCTCATTCCATCACCATCTACCCTACGAACCTTCCTGATCGCAAGCCGAATGCATATTTCTTCAGACTCAGTCTCATCTCATATTGCCTTAGTATTAGAAAGGCCTTTTGCAAATCATCCACATGTGAGTCCACCTTTTTGATTTCTACCAGCATATTGTCCACATAAACCTCCACAGTGGACCCTAGTATGTCTTTGAACATCTTGTCCACAAGCCTCTGATAGGTCGCACTTGCATTCTTCAACCCAAATGGCATAGAAGCGAAGCAATAAGAACCTATCGAGGTGACAAAGCTCACCTTGGGTTGATCTTCCTTCACCAACGGAATTCGATGGTATCCTTGTGATGCGCCCATCGTACTTAACAGCTCGCATCCCGAAGTTGAATTGACCAACTGATCAGTGCGTGGCAGCGAGTAGTGATCTTTTTCAGGCAAAATGGGCCTAGTAGAAGCCCACGCTTCCTTTCGAATGTGCGAAGCCTTTGAAACAGCCACCTGAACCCACATCCTCTGCTATTCTCCCGAGAAAGACCGGCTACACAGACTTAACACCCACAAGTTTGCTGGGCACATTCTTGCGGCCTTCAATGCTCCCCCAACCTCTCTAGAAGCAGCTCAGCTAGATCCGAACCTGGCCATTGCTTTAACCACTTCTACTCCCTCCATTAACCTTCGCCGGTCTGGATGAGCTTCCAGGAGGGGCTTCTCCTGGTGCTTTGGCAGAGGATGTTGTGGAACAGCTCGTGGAGGAGTTAGATGCCAGGATTTAGGCTTAGCTTTGCTAGGGTTGCCCTTTCTCTTAGACAGATCTATTTTTTTTTTGTGTGTGTGTGACTGATCTGTTATTTTATGCATCTCTTGTCTGTTAAATGAATTTTTGATGTAGCGACTTTTTATATTTTAAGGTTTCCTGGTTTCACGGAAACCCTAGTACTCTTATTCGTAATGGTACGTGATTCTCTTTTCTTTATATACGCACATTTATAATTTGTGACTTTTAATTTCATCATGGCGTCTCTTTCTCTGCTTGAGGAGCTTGATACTGTAAGGTGAGAATACCTTTCTCTATTTGTTGAAAACTTCAAACTTACCGATAAGCTGCTAGCCCTCCGAGAAAAAATTTCCCACATGCGTCGACTCCTAGAGAGGAAAACATAGAAAAAACATCACTACAAACGAGAGTGGGATGAACTTCGCCAGCTTAATCGCCAACTGGAGGAGGAAAAGCTGATCTAACGGAGTCAGTAAGCAGAATGACCATCGCTGCCAGCAAAGCTCATGTTATTTCCGAGCAAGCTAACAGGTACCGCCAATGTTTCCATGAAACAGAGCGTGAACTATTGCGTGTTCGCCGGATTCTGGATTCTGACAGGAGAGCTCCTACTTCTCACGGATGAATTTTTGGGATTTCTTATGATTTTTACTTTTCTGCTTCTTGTTGCACTTGCAATCAAACTCGCCAATTTTCCATGTTTTTTATAAGAAGGCGTATGGATTTCTCTTTTGATGTATTTCCAGAATATTTGCGATGGATGTTTTTGAGTAAGAAACTTTAGTTGAGTACTCATGATATTCTAATCGATCTCTAGCTAATTCCAGACGTGTTTGTCAATCAAACTTAGCAAATTGTGGCCTCAGTCATTGGCCAGTACTGCCTTTTTCCGACCATCAGGTTAGAAAATTTAGGACATGAATCCCTTAGTCAATCCTAGCATAAAAATTTCATACTAACAATCAGGTCAGGACTTTCATTGGCTTTTGCCTTTATCCAATCCTGGCGTTAAAATACTGACAATCAGGTCAGGAATTTTATGGGCATCCGCCCTTAGCCAATCCTGGCATTAAAATACTAACAATAAGGTCAGGAATTTTATGGGCATCCGCCCTTAGCCAATCCTGGCATTAAAATACTGACAATCAGGTCAGGAATTTTATGGGCATTCGCCCTTAGACAATCCTGGCATTTAAAATACTGACAATCAGGTCAGGAATTTTATAGGCATCCGCCATTAGCCGATCCTGGCGTTGAAATACTAACAATCAAGTCAGGAATTTTATGGGCATCCGCCCTTAGCCAATCCTGGCGTTAAAATACTAACAATCAGGTCAGGAATCTTATGGGCATCTGCCTGTTAGAAGAGATTTTGTGGTGTTGAAATATATCAAATGGTTCTTGGCTTGGTATTATCGGAGTTCGATTCAATTAGGGAATCTATGTGTTTCAAGCTTTGGAAAGTAAAGCAAAAATGAAAATAAAGTAATTAAACTAACTAAACTAATCTAGAAATTGAAATTGCATGTTGGTAGAATGCCTCGTCGTATGCCTTAATTGAAAATGCAAAGCAATAATGAAAATAAGCAAGAAAATACAATGTTTCACCAAGTACAAGCATGCATGCACAAGGTACAACTATGCATAAAATCCTAAATAATGCAAATAAGTAAAAACTGAAAGCATGGATGTAAAGAGCAAGAAAAGTTGACACGAAAGCTTAAAACTTTACGGAAAATAACAAGCAACGAAGCCTAGATCTAAGATTCAACCAAAAACTATGCATGAAAATAAAATTGCAAATAAAGCATAGGAAAAACTCAAAATCAAAACGATCTAAGACTCGATTTATGATCTGGATGTGTCACTCATCAGGATTCCATATCCAATTCTTAAGATCTAACAAGAATTCAAGGTGCTAAGATAAAAAGCATAAAAATGAAGAAAATGCATGAAACATATGAAATTGCGTGAAACTAAACGATCTATGACTCGATCAATGATCTATATGTGTCACTCAACTAGGTTCCATAGCCAACTCACAAGATCAAGCAACAATTCTAATAGCTAAGGCAAAAAGCATAAATTAAATGAAGAACAAAGCATTAAGTTAAAAGAAAGCTTACTAAAATTAAATGGAGAATCCAAAAGCTTGATTGAAATTGCAAGGAATTAAAAATCCAAGGGAGTACTTGAATCCTTCTTGAGATTACTTACAAACCAAGGCAAAAGCTTGAAAATTTAGTCTAAGAGCTAGAGAGAATAAATCCCAAACCCAAGCTTGGGTTGGGAGGAGGTGTTTTTAAAAATGAGAGTAAGGTTCTATTTATTACAAGGTAATTAGGGGTACATTGGTCAATTATCACTTGTAAGCTTGGACTTCCTATATTTGACCAAATTTGACCCAAAATGGTCATATAAGACCATTTGGGTCGAATCGGCTCGGTTGGCTCGCGTGGTGCCGA
>BMAC01000139.1:26701-40652 GCA_014905375.1 Phtheirospermum japonicum
TAAAAAAGCCATTTTTTCTTTTCTTTATCAGAAAATTCAGACTAAAGAAATATGTTTTCAGGCCACCAAATAATAAAAAACAAACAATAACATCCCCATTTTTATTTTAATCAAATCTGGTTTGAATAAGTGCTTATATTCTCTAATTATATTAATCCATGGTGTTTGTTTGTGATTTATGCAGGTTGAAGTAGAAGCACTAGTAATCCAAGGACCAAAAACGGCCACAGTAATAAGCCAAGTGAAAAAGCTTGAAGTCTCTGTGTTGGTCTTAGGTCAGAAAAAGCCCTCTCCATTCCTAAATTGGTGAGTACCATTTTATTTTATTTTTTATCTCAAACAAATTCTGTACATAAAAAAAAAAATCAATTCAATTACATTTTCTTGAATTTTTATTTTTTTATGCAGCCTGTGTTTCATTAGCAGCACAGATGAATTTGTGGAACAATGTATCAATAAATTGGAGTGCTTAACAATAGGAGTCAGAAAGACGAGCAAAGGAGTTGGTGGCTACCTAATCAGCACCAGATGGCACAAAAACTTCTGGCTTCTAGCTTAAATTAATCTGATTGAGTTTAAATTTTAGGAGTATAACTATTGTACTGTAGAAAATAATCTGTAGAGAGTAATTTATTTATCTTTTTATGGTATGCTACCAGTTATATCACTTATCAGTTCTCATGAATCATGACATTAGTTGTAATATTACCTACCTCCAAACAATTACTAACTATTTAGATATGTGGTGTTATTTGAAATATAATCTATTTCTTTGTGTATATGTTCACTATTGAATGGCCCATTCACCTTTTCACTACTGTTGATAATATTGACAGTGAGAAATCAATAATCTAACTAAATGGGTGCAAACCCAATTTAAAAAAGAAAAAAGAAAAGGATAACTGAATCATAATATTGTAATTAGGCAAAACTTAAAGGCAATTTTTGTGTTTAATATGCAGAGCATTACTAAACAATTTAGATAGCTAATTCAAACGTATTTGAATAGAATCACACAATATAAGATACAAATCAATTTGAAGGCTATACATATTAAAATGCAGCTTTATTTCCTGAATGAGGGAGTCAGTATGTCAATAGGAACAAATGTCATGCATTTCGACTACTCATTTTTGATAACAGCAGCCCTTTCCCAAATATTAGCTTATGGAATAGGGAAAGTATGCAAATTTAGCACTAACAGGAAAGGATTAGGAGATAGAAATCTCAAACGACTCCAATATTGATTGGTTTCCCAACCCCAATAATACTGGGAACAAAGATATGACAATTAGCCATTAGCTACTAAAACTTATCCAACAATTAAAATTTTCTTTGTTACAGTAAAAATTCGGCTACAACAAAGTGTCTCTACATGCTGGCAACATTTTGGCTTACCATCAGGACAAAAAGGAAAATCCAAAGGTCGCCATGTGTGGTTCATTATAGGCTCACAATATGAACAAGACTGGGCATATTACAATATACAGAATCAACAAAGGAACTATGACAAAATTCAGTTTCCAAAATAACGTAAAGTAGATGTCAGGAATCTTACTTGTGAGTATACTTTACGCCTATCATAAAGTGATCATTGTCATTTTCCCTACCAAGCAATGCTTGGAAGTCAAAAGGTTTTGCAGACTTTTTGGATTTTGGGATTTCTGACTCATCCTCATCACCGTTGTTCTCAATTCTTCCGGAACCAAATTCTTCATAAAAGCGTTCTAGATTTTCCACATTAGCCTGTTCAGAGCGAAAACTATATAACCGCGACAAGACACAAATAGCCTCTTAGCTAATCAAAGCATAGGCGAGAAAAGTATGTCTACCTTATGCTTAAATGGAGTAAAATAGAGCAACCTCTTGACAACCCGACGAGCAATGCCAGCTAGTGGTAAAAGGATCAAAACCTGAAAGAACAAGAAACGAGCTAAGGTGCACCAGTGATGCAATAGCAGCTAAACAGTGGGGTAACAAGCCTACTCGGAACAGAAGGCGCTGGATTTTATCCGAAGGCTGCGCACCAACAGAAAGCCAATACCTACAAGGTGACTTGTATAACAACATTCTTATACTATAGTCCAACAATAAAATCATATTTCAAAATTGTACATTATTTGTGTTTATCTTTGTAATTTATTAGAAACACTGCCTCTCACCTTATTGTTCTTATATCTCTGTTTACAAGTCCCAAAATATGTTCCTTTTAATAATATTTTATACAAAAAATAAATAAGAATTAACTAACAGTCTGATGCAAATAATTAATCGAACCAAATTGATGTCATATAGAAAAAATATATAAACCATAGGAAAAATAACAAATAATATTAAAATATGTGATGACAAACATTAATCTTACTGAACCATCCAGTTGAAATGGGCAAGCAAGCAAGGTTCCCCAAATCCACTCTGCGCTCCAGCACCGTCCGATTGAAATAGGCGCTCGCCAGCGGGGACCCGTCTCGTGACGGGTCACCTCCCCAGAACCCAAGTCGACCGTCAGCACGTCCGACGATGCCCTGCCCGCGCGTGCGACGACAGCGGCCCTCCTCGGCGGCAGTGGGTCCCCCCTCTCCCACCAGAGCACCACTTTCTTGTCCGGCTCTTTGAGGACTACGGAGTGAAGCGCGTAGGCTTTATTGTTCCTGAAGAGGTCTTCTTTTCAGATAATTTCTTGAACTTTGTTGAGCTCCGTTACGGTGAGGGGGTCCAGAGGATGGCGGGGTACGTCGGCGGAGTGGTGTCTCTCAAAATTCGGCTCACCGTTGGATCTTGAAATTCATACTAGTGCATATGTTCCTCAGAATTTGCCGGTGGATTTTGGGGGTCGTTCGCCGTTGTCTAAACCGTCGTCGAGGACCACGAGAGATCTGCCAATTTTTCGATTTGGAGATTTTGGGTTTGGGAAGAAATCGGAGGGTTCTATCAATTAGAAATAGAAATAGAAAAAGAAAAATAAAAAAAATAGAAAAAGAAAAGAATTAGAAATAGAAAAAGAAATAGAAATGTAAGTAGTTTTTTATTATAATTATATAACACTTACGAGAACGGATTTTTTAAAACCGTTCTGGATTGACATACAGTCCAGAACGGTATTAAAATACTATTCTGGAATGTATGTCAATCCAGAATGGTTTTAAGTATACCGTTCTGGAGAGAAATAATATGGGCGGCAAAAAAAATTTCATTCACGCGGTATTATATTTCGAAAGACTTTCGAGAACGGTTTTCTTAAAACCGTTCTAGATTGTCTTCCAATCCAGAACGGTATTAAAATACCGTTCTGGATTGTACACTTTCCAGAACGTTATTTAAATACCGTTCTGGACTGACTCATAATCCAGAACGGTTTTTCAATAACCGTTCTGGAATGTATACATTCCAGAACGGTATTTGAATACCGTTCTGGAAAATCATCTATGCAGAACGGAAATTTCAAATACCGTTCTAGAAAGTTTAATCCAGAACAGTATTTTAAATACCCTTCTGGATGCACCGGGATGTTCTGTTCTAGAATGCAGTTTCTGCACTAGTGTTAGTTAATCTAAACGGTTCTTCTCCCAACGTTACCAAAAGCTTTACTGCCCCTATCGGCTTCAAAGCTCCTCCTACAAATCCTACCAACAAAGTTGTCACCTCTTCCATTTCCACATCTGGCTTTAACTTTTGATAGAAATCATAGAACAGAATATCAGCCGAGCTCCCTGTATCAACAAATACCCATCTCAAATTGTAATTGGCGATAGTGGTTGTTATGACCAGGGCGTCCATGTGAGGAGCCAAGATTCCATTCTCATACTCTGATCCAAAACATATGTTCTGGATCGGGGTTATCCGACCCACCTCGCGTGATTTCCTTACCAAGTACTTTGCGGCTCGGACATAGCTGTTTTGGGTTCATCTAAAATGCTCATCCCATTCGCCCCCTGTTATCATCAATATCTCACCACACACCTCTTAGGTTTGGTTTCCCCTGGGCACATTTGCCTGGGTACTACTACTTCATTTTTACCTGGTCCGAGTTTGATCAGCTCTGTACGAGCCAGATATGGGATCTTCTCTTTTTGCTCGCACAAACTCCTTGAGGTTCCCCGCCTGCACCATCCGTTTAATCTCATCCTTCAAATGAGTGCACTCACTCGTTTCATGGCCGTACTCGTTATGGTACCAGCAGAACCGGTCGGATTTTTCCCTTCTTGGCTTTTGGGAATAGGTCCTGGGCCATTTCAGGTCGGGATGCCGTTCCATTGCCTACAAGATTTCTCTCTAGGGCGAAGCCAGGGGCGTGTATCGTTCAAATCGGGGTCGTCCTCCTATCAGGTCTATCCTGAGGGCTTTTCGTGGTCATCCTGCCCTCTTTTTCAGGTCGCTCTCTCCTTCTCTACCCCTCATCCTTTAGCTTTAAAGCCTCCTCTAAATGGATGTAGTTCTCCGCTCTTTCTAAGAGCTCTCCAAATTTCTAGGCTGGTTTTACCACTAATGACTAGAAGAACTCACCTCTCCTGAGCCCTTGCGCCAGTGCGTTCATCAGTATCTCCTCAGAAGCCGATGGGATTTCTAACTTAGCCTCTGTAAAATGCTTAATATATCATCTTAAACTTTCATTCTCTTTCTGTTTACAACTAAATAACTCCAGCGGCATCTTCTGATACTTTCTACAGCTGGTGAACTGTTGTAAGAACATAGAGCTGAACTCGTCAAAATTGCTAATGGAATGGGGAGGAAGATTACTGAACAAGAGCTGAGCTGATTTCGTAAATGTCGTGGGAAAAACCCGGCACATAACTGCATCAGAGAATTTGTGCAAGGTAGCCGCAATCTCAAATCGGCTTAGGTGATCCCATGGATCATTTGTTCTATTGAATTCGAAGCCCATGGAGCGATATGAAGCTGGGAGATCATCCCTAATGACCTCCTCTTTGAATGGAGTGCTCCGTCGTGCCTGACTTACCCTTGTCCCAGCCATCCTTCGCTTCAATTTACTGACTTCCTTCTGCAGGTTCTGCATTTGCTCAATGAAATGTGGGTTAGTTTTACTTGAAGTTTCATTTTCTGAAGCAGAAAAGCTTTCTTCATCTCCTCTAGGTGGAGATCTAGTTGATCGCCGGGTTGTGCGCGGTGGCTCCGTGTCCTGCGACCGGACTTCCTTGAGGGGTGGTGTTGAAAGTTCAGCAAACTTCTTCTCCACCCTCAAGAGGGAGTCGTTCAGCGATCATTCAGCGTGCGTTTCTCCCTGGGGGATTGAGCTGTGCCTGGCCTAGCCGTTGCCGATGGCCTTTATGTTTCAGGCGTGTCCCTTGGCATGGCGGAGGACGGCATTCCGCCCATTTCCCCTACCAGATTTCGTCGGAGCCCATCTGATGTCATGTCTACTCACGTCTTAGCTTGAAGTTTTTCCCAAAGACGGTGCCAATTGTTTCACCCAAAAAATAACCAAGAGCAAACCAAGCTATTCCCCTTACAAACACTCCGATCTTCCTGTAAATAAATCTGACCTGCACCTACAAACACGTTAGAAAGGACCACCGGAGGATTTTCGGTGGAAACCTCTCTGATGCTTAAGTCAGTTAAGCGTTTGGTGTATTTAGTGGATAATGAAAGGAATGCACAAGAATGTCATACCTCTCTCAGCCTTGGAGCTGAGCTATTTATAATTTTTTCCCAGTGGGGACCTCTTTCAGGATCTTGGAAACAGAATCCACGAATCTCGGGCCGTTATGCAAAGAATCACGACAAGTGGTCCCACCTGTTCCCTTCTAGAAAGCCATATTGCCTGGTCTCCCATAAGCTTGTCCTCCTATAATTATTCTCAGAGGGTTCTTATCAGATCAGGATGTTTCTCCTGACTCTAGGCCTCTTGACCTTAATCTCATCCGAGAATTTAGGTCAGATCATGATTATCCCGAGCTAGGGTAATTCCTTCCTCATCTCAATCTATTTTCTTGACCTCTTTTGGGAAAGTCAGCTCAGGAACTCACAAGGACAGAGCACGTTAGGCCACTGGGCACTTTCTTGGTGATCCTAGACCAGATATACCCCAATCCAGGCCTGCCTACTCAGGTCACATCAATGCATGAATGACTTTGAGCTCGAGAGTAAGTGAAGTGAGTATCTAAGAAGAATCAATCGGCTTCGGGGCGTCAACGCCTGAGCTCGGGACCTAGTATTAGGTACCCGTAGTATCCTCGGGGCGTAGGCTTTTGAGGTCAGCTCAGGGCTCATACTCGGGGTGTGATCAGACAAGTGACGTGGCATAACGTCCTTGATTTCATGGAAATCCTAAAAAGTACAACTATAAATAGATAATCACAAAATTAAGATAAGGTAATGCATTTTTTTCTAATCAACCCATTACTCTGCCAAATTTTCTCCATACGTTAACTTAAGCATCGGAGGGGGTTCGCCGGAAAACTCTTTCGGTCCCCATCTGATGTGTCTTTTGGACGCAGGTATTATTAATCGCAAGGATCGGGTCTTTTTGTTATGGATCGTGGGATCATCAAGGTAGCTCTCATTTTGATGTAATAAACAAAAACATTCATATATTATCGTATAGAACATCATGAAATATTTATATATTATCGCCCAAAACATATATATATCATCACATAGGGAAAGTGTAAACACCATTAAAATGACCATCGAAATCCGATCGATAAGATTCTTAAATGTACAAAAATTTAAATACTATTTTAAATAACATCAATACACAATTATATAAAATATTTATATACCCTCACACAAGTAAATACATATATTCACACATAAAAAACCAGCTGTTCCATTACTTTGTAACACTTGGTTGAACCATGCTATAATTTGCTGGAACTTGATTATCCTCGACCCTTGAGATTGTTAAAAGTTGAATAATATATATAATCCAGATTCATGATTAAAATTAAAGGATGTGACTTTTGATATAGTGTCCATTCATGAACATGTGTGTCCTTTCATATTTTGTGTCTTTACATGATTAGTTGTGTTTTTTCATTTATGTAGTTTAGTCCTATAAATAGACATGTAAATTATCATCGTAAGTATGATTTTTTATGAGTTGATTAAGAGAGTTCATTAATAATTTTGTGTTAATAAACAAGATTATTTATATATATTTTTTCGCTGCAATTTATTTTGAACCCACATTTTCCAACAAAGTGGTATCAAGAGCAAGGTTCGATTCTCTAAAAAGACGATGGCCGCAAATGGAGCATTCCCATTTCCAAAGATCTCGAAAGATAATTTCAATCTATGGAGCATTCAAATGAAGACATATCTTGGTGGACAAGATGTTTGGGAAACCATTGAAAGAGAATATGATTTTTCGCAAGATCCGGCTAATTTAAGCCAAGCCGAAAGAAAATTCTTAAAGGAAGACAAGGTAAAAGATCAAAGAGCTCTCTCTATCATTCAACTCGGCATGGACGACAACAATTTTGAGAAAATTTCACAAGCAACAACTGCGAAGCAAGCGTGGGATATTCTTAACAATGCTTTCAAAGGCATTGACAAAGTTAAGAAAGTTCGGCTCCAATCACTACAAGGAGAGTTTGAGTCCTTAAAGATGAAAGAATCCGAAGAAGTTTCCGACTACATCTCAAGAGTTATGATAGCTATTAACCAACTCGAAAGCAATGGAGAAAATCTAGAAGAAAAGTGAGTTGTTTAAAAGGTGCTTCGATCTCTTGTGCAGAAATTCGACTACATTGTAATAGCCATTGAAGAGTCGAATGATGTCGAGACCCTTAACTTGAATGAGTTGCTCGGAAAATTACAAGTGCATGAAGAAAAATTAAAAAGACGAGTAAGAGAACCAGAAGTCGAGCAATCTCTTCAAGCAATGACGATCAATTCCGACCAACATAAATCTAGTAACTTTGGATATCACGGTCGTGGTAGAGGTCGTGGTCATGGACAAGGACGCGGTCGTGGACGTGAACGAGGTCAAGAAGAACAAAGTTCATACAAAATGATGAGTCACAATCGTAATCTCGTCAATCACGAACTCGCGGAAGAGGTTGATTTAATCGTCATCAAAATAAGCGAGATGTCGAATGTTATAATTGTCACAAGTTTGGGCATTATGCTTCGGAGTGCCGAAATGAGTCTAACTTTGAAAAGGCTCATCTTGTCGAAAAAGATTCTGACCAATCGTTGTTGGCATTGAAAGCGTCAATTGAAGAAGAACAAAGTTCGTGGTACCTCGACTCGGGTGCGAGTAATCACATGTGCGGGGAGAAGCACATGTTCGTTGACATTGATGCTACTGTTGCCTGAAATATCACATTTGGTGATATGTTAAAAATCACCATCCAAGGAAAAGGAAGGATTCTCATTCGATTGAAGAATGGCGAACACCAATTCATCGAAAATGTTTATTATATACCTGAAATGAAAGCAAATATTTTGAGCATTGGGCAATTGCTGGAAAAAGGGTACGACGTGCACATGAAGGGCCAAAGCTTGTACCTAAGGAATTACGAAGGGAGGTTGATAGCCAAGGTACAAATGTCAAATAATAGAATGTTCATGTTGAAAATTCAGCACGACATGGCAAAGTGCTTGAAAGCGTGTTTTGAAGACGAGTCTTGGTTGTGGCACTTGAGGCTCGGTCACATAAATCTTGGTGGATTGAGGATGATGTCGTCCAAGAAGTTAGTGAGAGGACTACCTGTGATAAATCATCCTGATCAGATTTGTCAAGGATCTCTTGAAGGGAGACAACATCGACACTCCTTTCCAAAAGAATCTCTTTCAAGAGCGAAGCAACCACTAGATCTAATCCATACGGACATATGCAGACCTATCGAACCATCATCTCTCGTAAAAAATCGGTAATTTCTGACCTTCATTGATGATTTTAGTCGAAAAACTTGGGTGTTTTTTTAAAGAACAAATCAGAGGCGTTTACAACCTTCAAAAGGTTCAAACCTCTAGTCGAAAAGCAAAGTGATTATCAAATCAAGGCAATGAGGTAGAATAATGGAGGCGAGTTCACTTCAACGGAGTTCCAGAAATTTTGTGAAGAGAATGGTATTCGAAAATCTCTTACTCTTGATTATTCTCCACAACAAAATGGTGTCGCGGAAAGGAAGAATCGATCAATTATGAATATGGTTCGATGCATGTTGAAGAGCAGAGATTTGCCCTAAGAATTTTGGGCAGAAGCTGTGGAATGTGTTGTTTATTTGTCCAACAGGAGTTCGACAAGAAGTGTTCGTGATCAAACACCACGAGAGAGTGGTTTCAAACCAAGTATTTCACATTTGCGAGTAGCATTGCACATGCCCACACACTAGATCAAAACAGAAGCAAGCTTGATGCGAAGAGTCAAAAATATATTTTTGTTGGTTATGATCAAGCTTCGAAAGCCTATAAATTGTATGATCCAGTTGAGAAGAAAATGAAGCTTAGTCGTGATGTTGTGTTCGACGAAAATAATTCTTGGGACTGGAGTACTCAAGATAAGGAGCAATATACATTTTACCCTTTTGAGTCTTGATCGACAAATCCTCGATGCGCTATTTTGAGAATCCGTCTCCGCAAGAGCACGGAGCCAGTTGTAGGGTGGCGAGTTCTTCCCGAGTCGTGTCTCTCGAGGATGGATGTTATCGGCTATCGGTTTCTTAATTGTTCTTATCGTCGGTTTATACGAAACTAATTTAAACTAAGAAAGCAGTAGTCATTGTTCGGTTTTGAGTATTACGACTAAGATTTATATTGAAATACAAGATTTACAAACACTGAAAATGAAAAGGAAATTAGAGCTTATTTAAAACGATTAATATAAACTAGTTAACTAATTAAACTTATAATTTTAAATTAAGGAAATTGGTGGGAAAATTAAAGTCAAGCTTATTTGAAAAAGTCAATATTAATTTAACAAAAATTAAAGCTTTAAAAAGGGAAGATTATATAGAACTTATAAAAGCTTTGAGAAATTGATTTAAACAACTTAACAACTTAAAAGCATAAGTTCAAAAGCTAGAAAGCTACAAAATGAAAATGAAAGTTTTGATAATCAAAATAGCAACTAAACTATGATCCAAGCATTAACACAAGATTAAAGAAAATAACATGAACATAAAACTTATATTAATAGAAAGATATTACCAAATGTATGATTACAAAAAGCTTGAAAAGGAAAGCTTGAAGGATTCTTCACCAAAAAGAAATGTAAACCAAAGCTTAAACAACTAACTAGCATGGATCTAAAGCTTAACTAATCTATCACTAATTACTAGAATTTATGAGAATTTAAAATGAGCAAATATGAAAAGGGAATTGTTTTCTGGTTTGAAGGAGCTTTCTTGGGGAAGAAAGGCCTTCTGCAAGTTGCCCTCTCTTGAAAAGACGTCTGATTACTTATTCTCCAAAAAAATCTGCTTTTCACTCGATCGACTGCAAATGCAGTCGATCGACTGGCAGTCGATCGGTCATGTCGGCTATCGATCGACTGCATGTCAAAAATGGCCAAAAGTCCCTGGAATCCAGTCGATCTTGAGGGCTCCAGTCGATCGACCGCAGTTGATCGGCCAAGTAGGCAGTCGATCGACTGCGTCGTCCAAAATTCCAAAAGTCCCTGGAATCCAGTCGATTTTGGGGGTTCAGTCGATCGACTATAAGGTCAGTCGATCGACTGAACATCCAGTCGGTCTACTGGATTCCAGTGCCCAGCTCAATTTCTCGTTCTTTTCACGTCCGCCGGTTGATTGAGCCTCATCCGTTGCGCTTCCTTACTTGTCCGTCCACTCCCGAGTCGAGTATCAATGATCCCAAATGAGCGCGGGCCCCGCTTGGACGTCCTACGGCCAAGAGAAAAATGAAAAAGTAAAAAACTACGAAAAGTATTAATAAAACGTACAAAAACTAAGAAAACCTAGAAATAACAAAAAACGGCCAACTCGACTCCTAAAACACCTAAAAGCAAGCGAAACACACGCAACGTGATACAAAAACGATAGCAAAAATATGTACAAAAAGATGCAAATCAACCACCCCACACTTAGAACGGTTGCTTGTCCTCAAGCAAGACTAACTTAAATTTACAAAATTACCCCCGACCTACCCTAAACTAATGCACAAAATAATTCGAGACGTCGTACGCTACGTTGCTTGTTAGCTTTGGCTAAAAGGACGTCAATGTGCGTTGTTAAGCAATTTTAGATCGACTTCCGAACCCAAAAGAACTTAAGCAATTCACCAAGTCGGTCCCCCCGTCCTCGCCCCGGCTAAGGTCTATCCACGCTCGAACCGTTAATCGGCTCCCTACTAGCCAAAATCATCTACGCTTCTCTTTAACAAATATATACTAAAAACAGAAAAGGGAAAAACGTGCTACTAACTACTCAACAACTTCAAGGATTTATAACTTATCCTTGTTTATTCGTCTCTTTTTCTTTCTTTTTTTTATTATTTTTCTTTTTCTCTTTTTTTTTTAAACAAGGTAAATAAAGATGAAAATACGAAGCTTTCAACGACTCCGATCATTCGTTGCTACTAGCAACTTACAAAATTCTCGATCAAGCATGTGGAGCAATTGACGACTCCAAATTACAAAACAAAAACCTATAGAGAGCGTTTGATGACGAGGGCTAGTCGAGGCACTAGTTCTAAACGAGCACAAGGATAGCATGAAGCTAAAACCAAACGGAGATCCCAACAAGTTAAACCACCTAAGTCTACTATATTCGATCGAAAATCTAAACACCCTAACAAATCATCAAAACCGCGTCACTTCGCCAAGGGTCCAAGCAATAATAGCACATACGTTACTCAAATTAACACAAGCAAGCACACAACAAAATTAAAAACCTAGAACGAACTCCACCACCCCACACTTAAAACCTAGCAATGTCCTCATTGCGTAATTAAGCTAATAAAAGCAGTAAAAAGGTGTAGGGAAAAGAAAACGCCCCTATATCCGAGCTTGTGTCGTCGTGGTTATGCAAAATTCGTCGCCGGGAGCCGAGGTAAGCAACAAGCTATCTACAAGGTAAGGCAATGTGGAAATTTGCACAAAAACAAACTATTTACAAAAATTAAAATATTTTTGAGTTTTTTGAATTTTTAATTTGTTTGGATTTTTGTTATTTTTCAAATTTGTTTTATGTTTTGAGAATATATTCAAAGAAAATGAAAATAAACTATATACAAAAAACGAAAGCAATTAAAAGGATTTTTTTTATTATTAATTTTTTTTTATTTTTGTTTTTATTTTTTTTAATTATTTTTTTTTTATTTTTACAAGAGTCGAGACGAGAAATAAAAGAACATAATCGAAAGATAAAATAAAATAACACACAAAAACAATAACAAATAAAAATAAACAAAGGATAAATTAGGAGATTTAATGACGTCTCCTAGGTCGGGCACGGAGGGTCGCGGCCTCGTCTTCCTCCTCCTCCTCATCATTTTTGCCATCGCCGCCATCATCGTCGTCGTCGTCGTTGTCGTTTAGACGCATCCGACTCTCGACCAAAAGGATCCGGCTATGGAGGCCTCGGAAAGCTCGGTCATTTCTTGCCTGCCCCTCGTCGAGCCGGTCGAAACGGGTGCTGAGCCTCGTCGAAACGGGTGCTGAGCCGGTGCTCGGACCTCCGTACTACGGGGCTGTCGCTTGGCTCGTGCTTGCTCCGAATTGCGCGCCCGAACCGGTGTTCGGGACGTCGCTGGCTTCGCCTTGCTCATTGCCTCGGTGGCATTGGCGTCTAGGGTTTTGGTTCGCCGGGTTCGTCGGGGCTCTCAGCGTTTTGAACGCCAACTCCATAAGATCGACGCTCGTCATGTTGGCCGCCTCGACCTCAAACCCGAAGTAGCGAGCAAGAACGGTGATCATCGGCCCCATGCCGACTCGGGTGACGCTTCCTCCTCTCATATTCTGAATCCCTCGAATTTGTCCTCGGATCAACGGGAAAAATGGGACCGTATGTCCATTGACCAGGCACCAAAGCACGTAAATCTCGTGATGAGTGAGGTTGGTGCTTTCATGTTTTCCCATCAGGACGTGGGAAAAGAATTTGTAAGCCCTAAGCAATGCCAAATCGACGATCAACGATGCCGAGTATCGATCCTGGGTACCACTTCCGGCCGTGATACTCCCCCAAAACTCATCCGCATGAAAACCAGGCAACTGCGTGTACGAGTACTGTTGGCAGTCAAGCTCGAGTACCCCTTGGAGCACCCCCTGATCAATCCGGTGCTCGATTCCCCCACAACGGACATTAAAACCCCCGTCATCGGTCTCCTGGTATGAGGTGAAAAACTCAAGCACTAGCTCCCGATAAGCCGGTGCCCGGAAAGACGCGAACATTCGGTCGTTCATCGCGTCGATGTAATGGAGTAGTCGGGTGCCGAACCCATCAACATCCCCGTTCGCTACCCATTCGTCCAAACACTCGATATTGATAAAGCGTGGGGTAGCAAAATGCCGTTGGGATAGATTTTGAAAAAGTTCCCCCTCGTATGTGGAGTAGACCGGGAAGGGGGCACTGTAATCCCCGACGATATCGGGGTATTGGGGAAGGTTGAAAATTTTGTCATCGGAGTGGCCATCCATGGTAAAAGGTGAAATAGGAATGCAAGTAGACGGATTTGTAGTGGAGGGTTCCAAAAATCGAAACGAACGAAGAATCAACGGAAAAACGAGCAAAATTCAAACCAAATGTTCTTTGGGGCAATTTGTCGAACAGTTGGTGGGCAAGTTTTTTAAAGAAGAAAATCAAACAAGAAAGGCTCAAATTCCTACCCACAAATACAACCAACAACAAAAATCAAGTTCTCAATTTCCCAAAGGATCGTTTAAGCGAAGTACCTTGATTAATTGGTTCGAAAAAGGAACGAGGAATTGAACGATAACCAAAGAGAGTTTTGAATGTAGAGAGGAAAAGAAAAATGAAACTTCCCGCGTAACTGCTCGCCGTCGATCGACACAAGTCATTTTTGTTGT
>BMAC01000139.1:53957-66387 GCA_014905375.1 Phtheirospermum japonicum
AACATAAGTTAAATAAACCGAGCTTATGAGTTTATTGCTTAGATTAACCTATTTGCCTGATTCTTAATGTTGTTGGTGGATTAAATCTAGAGAGCTTATTCTAGGTTGTTCATTAATTAGAGTTAATTAAAGAGCTTGTTTTAATTAAATACACGGTAAGGGCAAATTCGAGTAGTAGAGCTTATTGTTACTTAGGGTTTTTAATTTCATATGATGAGTGGATTTAATATTGCAATTGGTTAGATGAATTGAATGATGGTGGAAACTGAACTAGGACTGGAAAGTTATTTATTATTATTTGTTATTTTCTTATTTGTTTCATTTATGTGTTTTTAATTGTTTTCTTCGTTTATTTAGTTATTTAATTTTCGTTAGTTAGTTTATTATCTCTACCCCCCATTTTGTTATTTTATTTAAATACGAATAATCACAAATTAATCCACACTCCTCGTGGGATCAACCCTTGCTTGCCACTGCTACTAGTTAGTAGAGGAAAGTCGAGGACTTTATAAATATTATTTTTGACGCTTCAACGACGAGCGGTCAAATTTTTGCGCCGTTGCCGGGGAGTGACGCGTTCAAACTGTGATTTGACTTATTTTAATATTTAAATATTTTTAGTTTTTATTTTATTATCTTCGTTTTCTTAAAAAAAATAAAAAAATCCATTGATTTTCTTTTTAGATTCTATGACTATGGCAGGAGCGAGAGAACGCACGTTGAAGGAGCTAGCAAATCCGGATCTTCCGCAACAACTTTGCATCACGTTTCCAACCTTGGAGGATGCTAAATTTGAATTGATATCCGGATTAATATATCATTTGCCGGCGTTCCATGGATTGGATGGCGAAGACCCATACAAGCATTTGAAGGAATTTCATGTCATATGCACGAGCATGAAGCCCACCGGAGTGACTGACGAACAAATTAAATTACAGGCATTTCCATTTTCATTGAAGGGTCTAGCCAAATATTGGCTTTATTACTTACCTCCTGGATCCATCACCACGTGGATGGAGTTAGAGAGGGTATTTTTGCAGAGATATTTTCCCGCTTCACGAGTGGCGAGCTTGCGTAAGGATATTTGTGCAGCGAGACAGTTACCCAGGGAGACATTACATGAGTATTGGGAGCGTTTCAAGAGACTCGTCGCTAGTTGCCCTCAGCATCAAATGGGCGAGGATTTATTAATACAATACTTTTATGAAGGTCTCTGTCTCACTCATGGATAGGACACCGACGGCGGAAAGGGAGTTGATCTCGAACATAGCGGCCAATTCTCAGCAATTCAGCTACCGTGATAATTCATTGAGGTGGGTAAATGAAGTAGACACTGGTTTGTTGCAATCTCACTTGGATGAGTTGAGGTCCACTATCGTTAAGAGGGCTACGGTTCGACCATGTAGATTTTGTCATACATTTGATCATGTCACCGATGATTGCCCAACGCTACGAGCCATTCGTGAAACGAACACCTATGGAGTGAGGCCTATACGATGTCAAGAGGAGAACTACGATCCTTACGAGCCAAGGTGGGGGGACCCTCCAAATTTCCAAAGGGGACAAAATTTTTCGAGACAATATGATGACCATCCCCAAGCACAAGAACCGTCCCCAGCCCTCATGGAGATGATGGAGGCCATGATGACGAAAACCAAGAGGCTCGAAGCTCAATTGAGTCAAATGGAGGATCACATAAGCCAATTGGATAAACGATTGTCTTCTCAAACTGAGGAACGCATGGAGAATGTGAATGCCATCATGATGCAAGATGTGGGAAAAATCGATGATGCGGAGGACCCGACATTTGAATTGGAGGACGAATTCGAGGAAGAAGAAACAAGGCGGACACATGTTGATCATAGTGTGCCTGAGATTAAAAATGATGTTCTTAATTCTACCGTTTCTCCTATCGAGGTCGAAGCAGAGCCAAGGCCATTGCCATCATGGACCGTGTGTCATGTGATGAAGTATGAGGAAGAGACTTACGTGCGAGAGGATGTTTTTGAGAAGGAGGAGACCGATGACCTTCCGTATGTGGTGATAAACGAAACCATCTTAGCAAAATTCTATGTGAATCCACCACAAGGTCGGAAAGATCCGGTTAAGCATCCAATGTCGAAACGGATGCGAATTATGGAGAATGAGGTCATTGGCACTCCGTGCACTTTGAGACCTCCTCCGAAACCCCCATGGAGTTGATGGGTACCACGTCGAGCCGACGACATTAAGATAAGGCGCTTGTTGGGAGGCAACCCAATGTTTACATCATTTCTATTTTTGATTTCTATTTTTGCAGTTGAAGGGATAGAAAGCTTGGTTGATTTAGATGATTGGGCATATTTTTGAAAAAGATCGTCTGGAACCGAGAACCCCCTCGATGTTTACCCCGATGACTTCTTTTTCCTTACTCCTCCATTATGATTTATTATTTGCTTGTTCTTGTTTTATGCTTGAGGACAATCTAAAGTTTAAGTTTGGGGAAGTGGGTTATTGAGATTAATATTGTGCTGAAAATTGCTAAATTTTTGAAATTTTTGCAATTAAATTCCGGGAATTGAAAAGAAAAAGGTTAAAAGTACTTGCTTGAATTGCTTTGATGAATTATGTTTCGGTTAAATTTTTAGTCATCAGTTGATTTCGAGGTCAAGGGTACGCATGTTAGTGCTTTTGTGATTCATTTGTGGGGCGTCAATTCTAGATTATTACGTTGTTGATGTGTATTTGTGGTTACCGTACTCAATATGAATTTGTGTGGGGCCTTGAAGTTGGCGATTGCGTGATGATATCTCATTAGTAGAAACAGAAGTCAAATAAAGCCCGATTGGGGTATACCGGCATGGTGAAAGTAGAAAATTGAAAAATAAAAAAGAATTGAGGTGCCGAAACAGCTGCCTATCCGTATTTATCAAGTGCATTCGCTTACAAATTCCAAAGAGCGAAGTCCAACGAAGATGCTAGTAGCTCAACAATTCATACACGTGCTCAAAYGGCGCATCACACTATCAAATTCTCAAACATGGCGGAGGTGAACTAAACAAATCAAATACCAAATCAAGACGATCATCCTATCCAGCGCCTTATCATCATTATGAAGTCAAGGACGGTAGTGCGGAGCTGCGGGCCTCAATTGAAAAAAAAATAAAAAATAAATAAATGGGAGAGGACGAGATATTTGATCATAACCAACGATGGATAGAGTCAAACCATCAAGTAGCGAGGGGGCACCATAGTACGTTGACGTGACGTGTATAAAGAGGGGTTGCCAAGCCACTGGGATCACCTAGGCCAATACATGAAACGTCTAAGATCTCTAAAAATATAGTGGTGTCTAGAGTCCGAATAAATTCACTTGGCTAATTTGAGTGAGTTACTTATATTATGTTTGTCCTATGCTTTAATTCTATATGTTTCTTGAGGACAAGCAAGGTTTAAGTTTGGTGGATTTGATAAGCGAGAAATTGTACTTTAATTAATGGCTTAATCTCTATGTTTTTATGTGCTTAATATTCTCATATATGTTTATTTCTCGCGTATTTACTATTACGAATGGAGGAGCACCAATTGTATATTTTCTCTCTATTTTGCAGTATTTGGTGCTGTAATAAGTGAATGAGGTTTTACAAGAAAGTTGAAAGACAAGAATTGACGAATCGACGAAAGAAAAATCAAGAATCAGGATGTTGCGTCGATGACGCGTCGATGCCGAGGATGGTTCGCGTCAGTCGACGCAATGTGCGGTGTGACGCCGAAGGCTGGCTCGCGTCAGTCGACGCTACGTCAAAGCTCATGTTCTGAAGCATCGATGTCGACGCATGCAGGACGACGCACGCTGGACGATGCAGGCAGGTGATTCGTGTCGACGCCGAGGGCTGGTTCGCGTCAGTCGACACTCCGTCGACGCCGACTCGGCAGAATTATTTTAGGGAGAATCTTGGGCGGCAAGAAATATGATTTCTATATAAACTCGACCCAAACTCGTCAAAACGAGATTTTTGAAACAATCCTAGGGTTCCAAGGCTTGAAGAGGGGACCCCAAATCACCCAATAAACAAGAGTTTGAAGATCCAAGACCAACAATCCAAGATCTAAGCTTTCTTATCTCCTTCCATATCTTAGAACAATGTTTTATTTCTCTATTTTTCTGTTATTTCATGAACTCCATGAGTGAGTGATTGTTTTATCTAGTCCTAGGGATGTGGAAACCCTCGTGATATTATATTTTAATTAATTTATGCGTATTTCTTTCGTTCTTCATATGAGATTGCTTGTGTTATCTTGTTTACATATCATGATTGCTTATTTCATGACATGATTGCTGAATTCTTGATTTGGATTGGCCACCTAGATTAGGGATTTGGTTATCAATTGCTAGAAAGAGAACTGCTTCCCGTGTAATTATCGTAGTTTCGATTTCTTTGAAGCAACTAATGGTCTCGTATCATTAGGGGTAACACAACATAAGTTAAATAAACCGAGCTTATGAGTTTATTGCTTAGATTAACCTATTTGCCTGATTCTTAATGCTGTTGGTGGATTAAATCTAGAGAGCTTATTTTAGGTTGTTCATTAATTATAGTTAATTAAAGAGCTTGTTTTAATTAAATACACGGTAAGGTCAAATTCGAGTAGCAGAGCTTATTGTTACTTAGGGTTTTTAGTTTCATATGATGAGTGGATTTAATATTGCAATTGGTTAGATGAATTGAACGAGGGTGGAAACTGAACTAGGACTGGAAAGTTATTTATTATTATTTGTTATTTTCTTATTTGTTTTGTTTATGTGTTTTTAATTGTTTTCTTCGTTTATTTAGTTATTTAATTTTCGTTAGTTAGTTTATTATCTCAACCCCCGTTTTGTTATTTTATTTAAATACGAATAATCACAAATTAATCCACACTCCTCGTGGGATCGACCCTTGCTTGCCACTGCTACTAGTTAGTAGAGGAAAGTCGAGGACTTTATAAATATTATTTTTGACGCTTCAACGACTAGCGGTCAGAAGGACGAAACGGGTTCTGAAGGGGGTAGAAGGGTTTCACAGTTGAGGGTAAAATAGGCATTTAGGGTCGATTTTATTCATTTATCATTTTAATTTAAATCAAAATGATAAGTAATGGTTCAGTCATGCCACGTAAGTATCAAAGCCCAATTGGGCATTTTTTGTACCATATTTGATGAATTTGCCAACTTAGTAGATGTAGTTTGATGCTGGCCAACATCACGTACCTTTTCTAGAAAGTGGCCAACATAATGTACCAAAAATGAAATTTTCCCTTTTAATAGGTACGCCTTTGCAAATTGATGAGCGTTCTTTTAATGATTTTGTCGGCCACTTTGTTCGTGTGCTGGTTGAGTTAAACCTTGATCATACTCTGCATGAAACATTCATGATTGAGCGAGAGAGTATTGCGGTTATATTTCGTTAGGTTACGAGAATTTGCCGGATTTCTGCTCGAACTGCAAAACGGTGGGACACCTTGTCGGTTCTTGTCCTGCTCATAAAACTCGTGCCGCTCAGAACATGGTCAGCGACGAATGGTAGACGATTAACGCCAGACGTTCTCATCGACGTTCCGATTCTCGTGAGCATCAGGTCCGTAACCGTACGGATCCCAGCCCGACTTCCGAGCCTACTAATCCTTCTTTGACGATGCTTAACACCTTTCAAGTGTTACAAGCTGAAGCCTGCACGCTTTCAACACCTCCTACCTCGGATCCTACTTCAAGGTCCAATTTGTTATCTCCGGCCCCCTTAATCACGGCTCCTAAAGTCGCATCTCGACAGCTTGTGCTTTATGAGGAACCTGCTTCTTCAAGCAAGAGTTATGTTGATCAGGTGGACATGGGTTCTTCGGATAAGATCTCTCCCTCAGCGCAACATACTCCAATAGCCTGTCTTTCACTTGAAGAAGGTATTATAATGGATGAGTCGGATATTGGCAGCCAACATCGCACCCCTCTTTTTCGTAACCTGCCAGTGATCGGGAATTAGTTGATATAATTAAAAAATTACAACAGGAGTCTTCTACTCCTTTTATTGTTGACGATCCAAACTCCTCTCCTGCCCTTCACATTATGGATATCACTTCTAAACAATATTGGGCGGATATGGCTGACGACGAAGTTTCTACTTCTTTACGCAAAACTTCAAAGAGTTCTCTTAAGCGAGGATTTCTTATTAAGCGCTAGTATCTCTGTTTTCATTTTTTATTCATTGTTTGCTATGTACTCGAATACTTTTCTCCTTTTCTAATAAAAGTACTGCAACTTATATAAATAATAATAATAATAATAATAATAATAATAATAATAATAATAATAATAATAATAATAATAATAATAATAATAATAATAATAATAATATGGAGCCGTGTTTGGCTCTCTACATGTAGAGAGTTTGAAAAAAAAAATGTAGGGAGCTCCTATAAGGAGGTTATTGGAGCAAATTTCATTATTTTGACTCCCTAAATTGGCTAAGGAGACATTATAGGGAGTCTGTTGGAGATAGTCTCATCTAACATCATACAATTAGATGAGATGGATGGACAAGATTGAGTATATTATTTTAGCTAGTTTATTATATAAGGTAAATTGGGGATGATATTATTACTATTTATTATTAACATATTAACACTTTTGTATATAAAGGAAATTGTGGCTGCTACTTATACGACTGCACAACTACGTATGCAACAAAATGTACTGCTATTTATGGGAGATACTGCACTACTACTTCTATGCTACTACTACTGTTACTTATTTGCTACTACTACCGCTACTTATGCGACGACTGCTACTTATGTGACATGCTACACTGCTATTTATGCGACATATTATACTGCTACTTATTGAGCAGGGTTTTAGAAAGGAAAAAAATCATCATTCATTGAAACGAAGGATTAAGAATGAATCACAGCCGCAACTTGCCTTATATACACTTATGTTAATATGTTAATAAATAATTAGTAATGATATAGAAATAATCTCATCTATTTAGATCATTAAAATTAATGGTTAGGATTTATCTTTAGTTCTCACACCAAGGACGGTTCTCACAAGAACCATTATCTCTCTCTCTCTCTCTCTCTCTCTCTCTCTCTCTCTCTCTCTCTCTATCTATCTATCTATCTATATATATATATATAGGGTTGGGTTCAAATGAGAACCCGTCATTATATGTGAACCTAGGGACTCATCTTGACCATTAGATTGGATAATCTTGATGGTTGAGATCATGACATGTCAGCATGGTAATAATGTAAAAAAATACATTAATTAATTAAAAAGGCATTTTGGACATATATCAACGTTTACAAAGAGCACTACATTGTTCTTTAGAAAGCATAATAGATTAAGAAAAAAGAAAACACTATGATTGTATACAAAAAGTATCGCAAATTTCGTCTATAAATTGCAAATTCAAAAATTTGAAATGAAACTCAAATCTTCAACAAACCATAACTTTTTCAATTTTATTTGTTTTGAATGAAATATATATCAAATTAATCACATTCTCAAGATCTACAATTTAAGATACATATTGCATGTTTTAAAACATATATATATATATAGGATTAGGTTCAAATAGAACCCACGTCAATATATGCGAACCTAGGGACCAATCCTGACCATTGATCTAATAATATGTGTGGACTAGATTTTTTCTATTTTTTAAATTCATTAAATTATATATATTGAATGAGAAGGACTTTTATGTAATTTTACAAAATCCTAATCAGGTTAAATTCACCACCCTCCCGTATTTTCCCCAAACCATCAACCCAAATCTACAAAAATCGGCCAGCCCCTCTCCAATTCCCCCAAATCCACCTCACAGCGCCTCCTTCCCAACCCTACCCGCCGCCCCATGGCACCGGCGGCGCGCTGCCTTCCCAAGCCGGCGACATGGAGAGTGCTGTTGTCTGCAAGGCTCCGGGAGTTGACGAACTGCGGTGGAGCTCCGAGGCGGAGATGGAGCTGAACCGGCGGTAGTGGTGGAGATTCGGCAGTGACGGCCGAGAAGGACGACCGGGAATATATGCGCTACGGGATCCGGCCGCGAGATCGGCGCAGGTGGGCGGTATGCGCTGGTGGATACGGCGGCCTGTTGAACATGGCGACGAGACGGCGAGGGCTCTTGATAGTTTCTCACGGGAGGTGGTGGTCAAGCCTCCGGTTTTTGTTGCAGGTGCTCTCAATGGTGGTAGGCGGCCGATTCTCATGAAGAAGAAAGGAGGAGACAAACCTATTTCATTAGGCTTGTTGGGCCTAATCTCTTGTTGGGCCTATTTCAAAGGCTTGTTGGGCCTAATCTCTTGGTGGTCAAGCCTCCGGTCTTTTCACACCATTTGCATTGAAAAATATGAAATCAGTTGCCTATATATGCCAATTAAAGTACCAATAAATCTGTTATCCGAGTCAATATGCTTATTATACAAGGACAGAGAAATCAAACTTATGTAATAGTATATAAAATGTTTTCCATGTGACACGCTATTTTATTTTATATATCCAGTTGGCCTTGATAAATTAATATTATTTTTCTGATTTTCAGCAGATCACATCCCTACTAATCGAGACGGTGCATTATACATCTTAAATTATTTGTCCGTTCTTGCATCATTTGTGGATATCACGTTATTCATCTATTAAGGAGAGAGGTGCTCTCAACTCAATGGCAGTGGTGGTTGTTTGGGTTTGGGGCAGGGATCCATTTGGGGGCTATGGTGTTGGTTCGTTTTGGGGTTCGGCATAGAATCGTCGGAATTCATTTTGGTGTCAGTGATTTGTGATGTTGTTAGGGTCGTATGGTTGTAATCGGCGGCAGGGATGGTTGAAAAATAAAAAGCAGTGGTCGTGCAGGTCAAAAGCACTGTAACTATATAATAAACACCGGATTTCGGACGGTTTAAACCATAGAATTCTCGCCAATCGAAAAAGCAGTGATAGTGTAGTAAAAAAGCGCTGTAATAATATTAAAAAAAGCATAAAAGAATTAAAATATAGTAAAAATACAAAATTCTTACTCGTATTTTAACAGTGTTCTTTATACAATAATGTAGTGCTAAAATTAATCACATGCGATGCTTTTAATATTCAGATTTTTAAATTTAATTACATTTATTTAAAACGAAATTTGTGATGCTTTTTTGTACACAGTCGCAGTGCTTTTTTTTACCCGTGTGCTTTCTAGAGAGCAATGCAGTGCTCTTTTCGAAATGCTGATATATGTCCAAAATACCCTTTTAATTAAATTAATTCAATATTTTCCATAATTACCCTACTGACGTGTCATGTTCTCAACCATCGAGATTATCCAATCTAATGGTCAGGATTGGTCCCTAGGTTCGCATATATTGACATTGTTCCATTTGAACCCAACCCTATATATATATATATATATATATATATATATATATATATATATATATATATATATATATAATAAAATTAAAAAAACTTGACTGATTTTAGCATAAAATTAAAAAAACTTGACTGATTTTAGCACTACAGTACTGTGTAAAAAGCACAATGAACCTGGACATATAATTGCACTGTGTAATATTAGATCTAAGGCCAGGATTAGTCCTTAGGTTCACATATAATGACGGGGTTCTTATTTGAACCCAATCCTATATATATATATATATGTGTGTGTGTGTGTGTGTGAAACTTCCCTTAGGTGGGAACTAGAAACTATTTCTAGCCATAGATTAATATAAACCTGGATGATCTATGATGTTTAGAGAATTAAGGCTAATTAGGGAAGATGCCACTAATTAGTTACCATCCGTGGGCATTAAGTCCATACAATGAAATCCACTCCCCCTAGAAAAATTAATCACACTTGATATATGCCATCTAAAACGACAAATAACAAACTAGGAAAGAAAAATCATAAAAATCTTTAAAACATTCAAGTCTCTTGCATAACATGTTTTATGAGTTGAAAACATTAGTGAAACTGGTGCAGAACCCCTCTTTTAAGATACTATGATGCTAATTTAAGTTTTCATAGGTCCTTATTTGTCAGACAATTGATGGTAAATTCTATAATATTTATTTATGTGTCCATTGGTGTTAATTTGATGTTCATGTGATGTTATTCATTAGCAAATAGTTTGTACTGTGATATCATTGGTTCTAATGCCCGTATCTTAAATGCCGCAATTACATAGGGCAATCTTATTTATTGTGACAATTTTAATTTTGTATAATATTGCTAATTTGTGTGTGCCTATTTGCTAAATAGCGTGAGTTGTGATGCTAAATAATGTGTCATGCTAAATAAAATGTCATGTATTGCTAATATGTGTGTGAATGTTTTCTAATCTAAATGCATCATAATAATTAATGATATCAGAATGATTCTTCATTCCTTTTTGGTGAAAACAACAAATCAAAATTATTTGTTGGAAAATCTTTTTTGTATTTTTTCTTTTTGAGTGATGTCTGGAAAGAATACATTAATTAGCTTAATTGTATAATCAACCTAAATTAATTGTATGTTATATAAGGATAGTTTGAGTAAGAACATATCCAGTGGGACAATGTGAATTTCGAATGACATGGTAAATATAATATTATTATTTAGAAATCTTCATCAATGGTAAATGTGAATTGTGTATATTACTTAACTACTATTGGTGGAGACAAGAGAGAAATAAATTAATTAATATTAATGGGTGAATAAATACGGTAAATTTGTTAAATAGACAATGTCTAGCACATTATCTAGATGTATACGGTGTGATAGACATCGTCTACATTTTTTTCTTGATACATAAGAATGTTGAGCTTATGTGGCAATAAAATTTACTCCAATTGACATCTCATTGGAGATGCTCTAATAACACTAAAGACTTTTATATAATTAACATACAATATCTTGACTATCCATTTTGATTTAATCTAATGTACCATGTGGGTTCCTAATTCCCACCCAAAAAGAATGATTCTCACATCATGAAAATCTCATATATGTGTGTGTATATATATATATATATATATATGTGTGTGTGTGTGTGTGTGTGTGTGTGGGGGGGAGGGGCTAGATATACTATCGATTATGCTATGAATATCGGATATCGTAAGTAATTTTAGATTATATTAATATAATATTTATTTGTTTAATTTTAATGTAATTATTTGAAAATTCTATCGGATACAGGAGCGGGAGTCGGGTGAGCCGACTAAGTGCTACGATCTTTTTTTACGTACGCACCAAAAGAAAGACGGCGCGTTTATCGATACGAGATCTAGTCTTATTAGCGTGAGTCTCTTTCTTATTTTTAACTTATTCTTTGATCTAGTCTTATTAGTTGTATTTTAACTACGAAGGGTTTATTTAGGGGCCGCTCTTCTCCCACCTCCTCCCAGGATGATAGGACCCACGTCAGTGAACTCGAGGCGCAGGTCCAGGCTTAGAGGGTGGAGCTCGAGGCGATGCAACATCAATACACCGAGGAAAAGAGATAACGTGCGGAGGAGCGCCAACAGCAGGAGGAATTTCAGGCGCGGATGGAGTCCCAGATGGCTGAAATGTATGCTCATTTCCAGCAGTACCCCCTCCCCATCCATAGGACAGTTTGATTTTTATTTAAAACTTTGTTACTGTGTCGAACGCATGTAATAATTCTTAAATTTTCAAATATTTTTATAATAATTGGTTTATTTATTTGTCTTTTCATTAATGATTTTTTTTCAAATTTTTGGGAATTTTAATAATTGAATAGGAATTAAAATTAAAGTTAAAATTAAAAATTATTAAAAAAAAAATAAAACCGAGGAGACAACCCCTCGGAAAATCCTCGAAAAAATAAAAAAAACCGAGGGGAAAATCCCTTGGAATAATCAAAAATCGAGGGAATAGTCTATCCTCGGAATACTGAGGGAAAATACTGCCCTCGGTTTTTCCGAGGGAACATATTCCCTCGGTATTCCGAGGGAATTATCCCCTCGGTTTTCCGAGGGAAATATTCCCACGGTACCCTCGGAAAAACCGAGAGTACTTGCCCTCGGTATACCGAGTGGGGCATGCCCTCGGTATTCCCTCAGTTTTTTCCTAGGGTTGCTCGGAGATTTTTTCGAGGGAATGTTTCCCTCGGAAATTCCCTCTGTTTAAGATTTCTGAGGGAATATTTCCCTCAGAAAAAAATATCGAGGAGTATTTTTCTGAGGGAATAATCTCTCAGAAATCTGCTTTATCGATATAGAACACTCATATCGATAAAATGTTTTGAACCATTTATTCTAAAAAAAAGGGCATTTTCCTCTTTTATCCAATACGGAATCGACAACATATGTCTTAATGTATTTGTATAAGTACGAAGCATTTTTTAGATTTGAACTGAAGAAAAACAAAAAAACAACTTTGCAAACAATTACATATTTTTATATTATCAGAAGATATATATATACATATAT